>JBBUKS010000113.1:10465289-10477409 GCA_038050645.1 Hedychium gardnerianum | reverse complement strand
TTATCTACATTACAGAGTTAGCACAAACAAACATAATAAAGATAATCATTTAAATAACTTGACATTCTCGGGACTATTCGATCCTGACTTTTGAATTTCTAGTTAAACCTTAGGTCGGATTGACGCCTACTGTTCCCTCAATGGAGAACGCATCCTCACCTACTCCTCTCAGGAGAATATGCTTGTTGCCAAACATCTGGTCCTCCAGACCTATTTGGACTTTTGCTCAGCATCCGATCTTGACCTCGGGGCTTCCCGCTAGACGTCCGGTCCTCGACTCGTTTAGACTTTTGTCTGGTGTCCTCAACCACCAGGGATTTCGGCCTAGTGTCCTAGACCTCTAGGACTTCAGTCTGACGTCCTCGATTTGCCAAGTCTTATGCCCAGTCACCTTGACTAAAACTTTGTTACCCATTCCACTTGACTAGGACTTCTTTGCCCAGTCCACATGACTAGGTCATCTTGGCCCAATCCACTCGACTAGGACTTCTTTGCCTAGCCTTAACTAGGTCTTTCCTGCACATTTAGTCAAGCTTGTTAGATCACAAATAAGTTTAACTTTGAACCTTTGTCAATATCAAAATCAGGTTCGATTATCTAGTGCTTCCAACACCAACAAATTATAGATACAATTTGAAAGAAGAAACCGTTAGTATTGAGGATGTCATAGGCCAGAGTTTGGAATAAATTTTTGAAGATACGTGGACTCAACCAGAATATTATGACATTAGAATGCTATCAGAAATTGAAAGGTATGTCTCCAGTGATGAATATATAGCGAATGATATGGACTATTCAATAGATCCGCCAACGATTATCAATGAGTATAATGACCTTGAAGATGTGTTTCCATTTACTGAAGATGCCTATGTAATGAACTCAATAGTTGTTCTATTGCAAAGGCAAGAACCATACCTGAGTGATGAATTTTTTTTGTTGGTAAGGTAATGTAAAATTTAATCTATAATGTAATAAGTTCAAAGAATTTATTTGAAATAGTAGTGTAATGAAATTGTCTTTTTATGTATGATAATATAATATGCACTCAATTGAAGTAGTGATGTAAAGTATTTTTCTTTAAGTTTCATATTCTTTAATCCACCTAACAAACTTAAAAAACTATCGATTATTTTATGGGTATTCCCAACCCAAAAACATTTTAAAGTTGCACTTGCTAAGTATGCTATGAAAATACAGTTCATTTACAAAATAAAGGACTCGAGGAAAATCAGAGTTAAAGCAATTTGTGATGGAGAAAACTGCACATGGGCAATAATTGCAAGAGGAGAAATAGAGTTGAATATTACAAAATATTTAGATGCACACCAGAGTGGTCTTGCCTTTGGAAAGGGCGATCATCCTGCATGCACAACTTCTTTTATAGTTTCTTAGATTGAAAGACATTTTGTATCTACAGATGAATATAAACTTAGATGGTTTCAGTGAGAAATGAAAGGACAATTTAGAGTAGACATATCATATCGAAAGACATACAATGCACGTCAAAAATCTTTAACAAAGGTGATAGGTGATTTTGAAAAGGAATATGGTGACCTCCTTAGGTTTTTACGGGAGCTCAAATATAGAGACCCAAAAACATATGTTGCATTGAAAACAAGTGTTGATAAAAAAAATTCCAACATTATTTCTGGCCCTTTGGTGCATGTGGCAGAGTTTTTCGAACATACTTTCGTAAACTAATTAGAATTGATGCAACACACTTAAGTGTCAAATATTTAGGTGTTTTATTGATGGCGACAACAATAGATGTTAATGGAAAACTTATGTCAATTGCCTTTGTAATTGCTGAGGTTGAGTGTAAGCCATCTTGGGAGTTGTTTCTAAATCACCTAAAAATATTTCTTGTAGTTGATCCATCAACTATGACAATAATATATGACAGACATCGTGAAATATTATCTGCAATGAGTAAAGTTTATCTTACCGCTCACCATTGATTATGTTGCTATCACATGTCTTGTAATATGATAATAAAGACTCGAGATAGACCTGCATTAGGATTGTTTTGAGTGCATCTAGAGCAAATATAATTTTTGAGGATGATCAAATAATACAGAGGATGTTAGAGAAACATTTAGAGTCTTATAGATGGCTGCACAAAATGTTGAACATACAAAATGGGCAAATGCACATTTTTCTGGTAGAAGGTACGCAATGCTGACCATGGATTGTTCTGAAAGTATGAATGTATTGTTCAAAGACATTCGAGAACTCCCTATAACAAGATTGATAAATAACACACGGAGGAAACTTGCAAAATGGTTTTATAATCATAGGCAGGAAGTGTCTAATTCTGCAAGTCCTTTGACGTCATCTACTATGAAGGAGATTGAAATTAGGAGAGGAAGAATCAAGTACTATGTCGTACATCCACATAGCAGAACAGAATATGAAATAGTGACTTCTACATCTTCCTATATAGTTGAGATGGAGAGTCGTAGATGTGATTGTGGTGAGTTCTAGATATCCTAGCTTCCTTGCTCACATGCTATTGAGTGTGTTTGTACAGGAAAATAGTCTATATTTGTATTGTGAGTTATATTTTTTATTTGAAACATGAAAAAGTACTTACGCAGATCCTATATATCCTTGTAGAAGTAAAAAAATTTGGCAGTAAGTGTACAAGAATGTACTATTTACCACCTCTAAGTGTAGTGCAACCTAGGAGAAGGAAGAAAGCACAGATAGAGTCGAAGCATAGTGGAAAGGTAAAAAAAATGTGCAGCAGGTGTAAACAATTAGGTCATAATAATAGGTCATATAGAAACCCTCCTAGCGAGCAATCTAGTGTGAAGAGGACCAAGAGAGAAATAAAGAACGTTGTAGGGGGTAAAAAATTGAAAAACAAGGTAAAATTTTAGGTATGCGAGAAGAGAAGACTATACTTGTTACCAATGAGATGAAACAAGATTAAAATACACGCAAGGGACAAAGAAGTCGAGGCTTTCTTTTTGAATGCAATTCAAGTTAACATATATGTAGTAAGTCATAAATAATAAATGCAATGTCATTCATTTCACTTTTTGTTGTGTTTGTTAAATACATTGAGTTGTATTTATTTGTTGGCACTCAAATGTAAATACCACGAAAAAATTTGGAAAACAAGAATACAAGTACTATATTAGTGACCAATGAGAATGATGAAGCAGGGGAGGCACAAAAAATATAGGCAAGGGAAAAGGAACTCAACACAATGAGGTTGAAGGCTATTAGAGTAATGCTTGAATACCACTTTAACATTCATAGATTTCACTTAATATTTTGTTTATTAAATAATTGTAGTTGTGTTTATTTGTAGTATATTGACGATAAATTCATAGAAACGAAAGAGAAAAAATGAGACCGAGATGTGACCTACCTCATGTCAGTACTTGAGAATTTGAGATGACCTATTTCTGACTTTGTATGGGAGGAATGCTACTATGAATTGACAAGAAATGCCTTCCTTACATATGTCTTGGGTAGCATTTTTATGGACGGGAAAGTAATCGACGCATAAATTTCAATACTCTTTAGGGAAGAATCCTCATCTAGTAGGTCATATGAGCAATCCATATATTGCTCAATCGGATTCAGGGTAATAATTTTCCTTCATATGATTATTTATATATAATGTTTGTGATATTAGTGCACTAAATTACGATTGCTAATTTTGTAGTCATCATATGAACAACTATGGGAAACAACTTGTTTACGCATTATCAAAACAAATTCGGTTAATCGTGAAGTTAGGTATATTTTTATACCAATGAATATTGATCGTGCACATTTTCATTTAATGATTATGGACATCAACATGAAAATTTTCTATCATTTTAATTCGATGTCCTGCATCCCAACATATGAGGAATATTTTGCAGTGTTGGTTAGAATTAAAAATTTCAAATTAATGTTATTGCATTATGATACATGATTACTCTACATTAATTTATGTTTTCCATCTGATTCTCATAGGTAAGTAGACTGAAAACTTTCCCCAACCAAAAATTAAAGAAATGCATGATGGATTACAACATTATCTGCCTTTAGACGAATGAACCTAAACACAAGTTGATTATCCCCAACAAAACTTTTCATAAGTTAATTTAGTACACGATTAAATAGTTATTTTGGTATACCATTTACGTTACTACTTGAAACTTGAAATACTATAGGTATGATTGTGGCTTCTTAGTAATTCAATATATTCAACATCTAATATATGGTATCAATATGGAATTCACGCAAGAAGACATTAGTAGATTTAGAGTAAAGGTTGCAGTCTCTATCATTAATGACAAGTTAAGTAAATTCAAATTAGAATGAGTGAATCATCATTCTCATTGGTGACAATGTGTAGTGTGTTTGTACTTATTGTATGTGAAATAATATTTTAACTATTGTTCACAAGTGGTGTGTTGTTTTGTAAATTATCTTGGTCTAAATTGTTATTTTTGTAAGATTATTGTTGTTCTTGTTGTAGTGTACACTATTGTGATTGTGGTACTAATAGTTGATTTGTCAAAATTATTGTAATTTTCTTGTCTGTTATGCTTGTACAACTCAATAAATAAAATGGTTGTCTTGTTGTTGTTGTAGTTTTAAGGTATGATAGTTGTAAAATAATGCTTGATTGATTTATGATATTTGTTTTTATTGAATTAGTGTTGTTGTTGAAAAATTATTGTATATCAATTGTCGAATGAAAAATTTTCAATGATAACAAATTATATTTTGATTGTATTTGTAAAAAGGTATTGGTTTTAACATATAAAGTTATATGCTTGGGAAAACATATCATGCTTTCAATATAGTGTATCACATCAATCATTAAGGTCATGGATATATTTTAGAGAACAAGACGAGGAAGTCCTTCCTAGTTTCATGTCATTTGGACCTAGGTAGGTTCATAAGTCAGTTTTGGGACGAAATCGGCTGATGAACCTAGAGCATTGTAAAAATCAGGAATAAAATTTTTTCGGACGTAGGTGAGTCCCATGTACTCATTTGTATTGTTTGATATTGAGTATAAGCATCTTACAACTTGTAATGTGCCTCCGACATCATCACTCGTGTCGGGAACGAGTTGAAAAAAATACTTGGGTTCCATATAGTGTATCGTTCTTGTGTGTGATGACATGGGTGTACTCAGGAGACCTAGCAAAGTACACAGGATTTTATTTTGAGTCTTTTGGATAACTATAGGTTCATCAGCCGCTTTTGGGACAAAATCGGATGACGGGCCTAGGGCAATGTAAAAATCATGAAAAAAAATTGTTCCCACGTAGGTGAGTCCCATGATCTCATTTGTGTTGTTGGATATTGAATATAAGCGTCTTACAACTTGTAATGAGCCTCCGATCTCATCACTCGTGGCGGGGAGTTGAAAAAATACCTGAGTTCCATAGAGTATATCGTTCTTGTGTGTGATGACATGGGTGTACTTAGGAGACCTAACAGAGTACACAAGATTTTGGACAATTGTAGATCTATCAGCTGCTTTTGAGATGAAATTGCTGATGGACCTAGGGCAATGTAAAATCAAGGGGGAATTTGTTTCTATGTAGGTGAGTCACATGAACTCATTTATGTTGTCGAATATTGAGTATAAGTGTCTTACAACTTTTAATGAGCCTTCGACCTGAACCACGCAAAACAATATACGATGTTGCTCATCCTCCAAGAACAATAACAATGTGTTGTTGGTCTTTCCACACCAGCAACACGTGACAATATCACGTGTTAGACCACACTGCTACTGATCTACGCAAAACAATAACAAGTTGTTGATGATCCTCCAAGAACAACAACAATGTGTTGTTGGTCTTTCGACACCAACAACACACAACAATACCATGTGTTAGACCACTCTCCTACTGATCCATACAAAACAACAACATGTTGTTACTAATCCTCCAAGAATAACAATAACTTATTGTTGGTCTTTCAACACCAACAACACGCGACAATATCATGAGTTAGACCACTCTGCTACTGATCCATGCAAAACAATGACATGTTGTTGCTAATCCTCCAAGAACAACAACAACTTATTGTTGGTCTTTCGATACCAACAACACACGACAATACTATGGGTTAGACCACTCTGCTACTGATCCACACAAAACAGCAATAAGTTGTTGTTGATCCTCCAAGAACAACAACAATGTGTTGATCAACAATGATGTGTTGTCGCTCTTTCAACACCAGCAATACGAGACGATACCATGTGTTAGAGCACTCTACTATTGATCCACGCAAAATAGCAACATGTTGTTGCTGATCCTCCAAGAACAACAACAACTTGTTGCTGGTCTTTCAACACCCGCAACACGCAATAATACCATGAGTTAGACCACTCTACTACTGATCCACGCAAAAAAGCAACATGGTACAACAGAGTGTTAGATTACTTTGTTGTTGTTTCAAACAGAACATCAACGAATTGTTGTTGATCCTCCAAAAATAACAACAACTTGTTGATCTTTCCAAACTAGCAACACGCTACAACAAGTGTGTTAGACCACTCTTTTGCTGATCTTAGAAACTCAGTAACATGTTGTCAATTCTCCAAGAATAACAAGGTGTTGCCACACCATCAACACATGACAAAAGATGTTCAACCTCTCTATTACTGATCCACGCAAAATAGCAACTCATTGTTCAGCAAATTAGCAATCAATTGATACTCTATTTCTGGTGTTTAGAAAACCAGCAACACATTGTTGTTGGTATTTTGAAGGTCATCATCACGTTGTTACTAGTATTCAGAATATCAAGAACACAGTGTGTATGAGGCCAAACTAGCTATACGACCTAGTATCATTTGATTGATAGGTGTTGCTTTAGTATAACATTGCAATTGTATACTAAGTGGAGAGTATAATTCGTATTGCAATAACACACTATTTGACTTGTGACCTTAGATAATTAAATTCTTGCAATCTATGCCTAATTTGGACCGTCATGTCGATAGAATGACAACTCTTACCTATCACACAACTTTGATACTGGCCTATAGGATCTTCAAATTTGCTTTGAGCGCACCCTTTTGGCACGTGATACCTGGTGGCCTTATATTAACGCCCATGTGACCTTATAAGCAAGAGTGTGTTGCACAAGGAGCAATCAATGTACTACTTATAGCCTCCCAACCCCTATCTATTAGTCAACCCTTAACCTTTACCTGGTTCTAAGTCATCCCTTGAATGACAACGAAAGATAAACAAGTACACGAACAAGCAGGACCATCCAGCCCCCGAGTGCCTTCGGGGAACCCTGATTCACTGATAGTTATATGAGATAATTTCGACATTGACTCAACCGACGAACCGATTGAGGCCTTTACCTCCCCTTCTGTCAACGAGAACCTGGTCATGCTACCATCCGCAGCAAGCGATTGTTATCTAACGTTAGTCTTCAATGTTCTACAATCTCTTAAATCTGTTTAGGGACGCACAAACTGTGAAGATGATTTTGGCCAAGTTACAAAATGCATTTGACCAAAATACGGAACGCGGAAATTATATCCCATATATGGAGTCCATTTATGGTGTTTATCATCAAGTTAAATAATGTCATCATGTTTGAGATATGGAGTCTAATATTTAACTTTTCTTGATTCATCAATGTAGTGTGGTTATCGTTCACACCTTAGAGACTTGCTCGGGGCCAATCTTCAGCTCCGCATAGCCATCACCTGGGTTGAAATGTTGAATGAGAAATGACGGCAAGCATTGGATGAATTGTAGGCAACTATCCCAAGAGACAGCTCCACCTTCGAAAAGGTGGAACGTTTGAGCCATCAACTGGAGGAGTCTCTTAAAAAACAAAAGACAGCCTCTGAAGAGGTTGAAAGGCTATGACGCTGCATAGGTCATCGAGAAAATGAGGGATAAGTAACTGCAAGACTTCTAAGATCTATCGATGACCAGAAGATGCAAATCTAACTTTGTAGGGTGACATCGAGGAACAATTCCAGTATTTGTGACCAACAAAACTTTTTAACAAATATATTTTTCCACATTCATCTATGGAAATACGTAGATATACAATTGGAATAAATTAATATACATAAAGGATAACTTCTCACCAAACCCACATAACAACCCTCTTCATAGATGTCATGTCATTTTTTTTCTTATGTAAACAAAATATCTTGCTATTGTGTCTAAGTATATAATTTCTTGTTGAACAAATATGTCATCAAACCTTGTCAAGATGAACATGACCAATAAGGCCTCAAGTTGTCCCTGATCTATTTGGCAAATCTATTTGCTATCTATATCTGAACGACAAAAGTGATGTTAATAACAGTAGAGAAACCATTTTATATAAAACAATAAAAGCATAACAGTTGTAAAAAACATAACAATCACTCAAGTATAACAAGTTCACTCTGTTGGTGATCTCAAACATCATTTTTTAAACTAGTCTTAAATATTGTTTCCTATATGATGTCAAAAAGGAGATAAAATTTATTGAATATCAATCTATATATAATATTACGAAAACCAGATTGGCACCATCAACACAATGTATAACATATTGCTGGTATTTCCACACCAGCAAGACACTACAACAGAGTGTGAGACCACTCCGTTGTTGATAATCGCAAAACACCAACAGGTTGTTGCTAATTCACCAAAAACATCAACAACGTCTTGTTGGTCTTTCCATACTAGTAACACACTGCTATAGAGTTTTCCCACTCAATCTTTTTTTGTATTGTTGTTCATCAAAAAATAGTAACATATTGTTGTTGATCCTCCAAGAACAGAAACAACGTTGTTGCTGGTATTTCAAGACTAGCAACACACTATAACAGCAAAGTATTATACCGTGGTGTTGATGAGCCTTGAAAAACAACAACACATTAAAACAAATTCTTCAAGAACAACAATGTGTGTACCATCCACGTCTTTCGACACCAACAACACACTACAATAAATGTTGCTGATTCTAATAAACAACAACACATTGTTGTTGATCCTATAAGAATAGCAACACTTAGATGTTGATCCTCCAAGAATAACAACATCGTGTTGCTGGTATTTCCACACCAGCAATAGAGTACTGTATGATAAACATATTTTTCACCTACTCCTGCACTATTAGGCATGTGACTTCTGACAATTGAGTTCTTCCACAAGCGAATTCCCCAATTTAATTGTCATGTCAATAGATTGACAACTCTTGCTTGGGTTACATCATGGCCCATGATCAATCTTGAAATTTTCATTGAGATTTTACATCCTGCATATGCCCCGGTTACCCTATAAGAAGGAGTGCATTGCAGAAGGAGCGGTGAGTCCGTGACATTACAACTTTCCTATCCTTGTCTCTTTTCTTAACGATCCCCCTTCCCTGCTTATATCGCTTTGTATGTTTATCGTTCAAATCACAAGAGGTCGATCGAGCCATGTTAAATCTATTACACATCGAACATCTACGGTTCATCGGCTTGTTACAAAAAAGACCGTCATGTCTACATTATCATAATTATTATCAGTTGTCTATAGCATCTATGATAGCCGTTAGAGAGGCATATGTTCATGATGAGTTGAAGAGATATCCCAAATGTGGAGGCCATTTCACACCCATCTTCGGATCAAGTTAGACCATGTCATTGTGCTTCTAGATGGGACTAGACATGATGTAGAAGAGATATCTCCACTAGTAACTGCAATACTTGTCATGTGTAGCTTAAACCACAAGAGGCAAATCTAACTATGTACAAATATTCAAGGGACATTTCCAGTAATTGTGAATTTGAAACTTTGGAACAACCATGTCTTTGGAAATACGGGGACCAAAACGTTATAATAGTGCAACCAAATGCTAAAGGAATAGTAAAAATTAGCTCAATTACAAAATTTACAACGATAAACACATAAATTCGAAGTAACAGGGATAATGCATTAAAATATCTGTATCATTCCCCAAAGGAGATAAAACATATTGAATAACAAGCAATATATAATTTTACAACAATCAAATTGTTAACTTCAAAACTTGGAATTGTGTGTCAATATCTTACTTGCGATCGTCCATCTGTACTCCCTCATGGTACCTTGGTCAAAATCCATTTGTCCTCCATAAAAGAGTGCTTGGACAAATCGTAACATAGAAAATGCACAATCAACACTACAAAGACACTATACAAAACAAGATTATGACACCATTGATACAATTTTTGTAATTCAACTTTGGTGTTGTGACTTACGTGGAGCCTTGCTTGAGTCCCTGCTGTGTTCCAGTCTTGAAAATTTTCCATTTCGCCATATCTCCTAGTCCGGGGTGTCACATATCATAGTATGACTTCTTAAATTTCTTTAAAAATTGACACTGCAACCAATACAACACAACATGTTTACAACCAAATGCTACTACGACTTTATTATAAGGGAGACATAACCACATACAGTTGTTTAAATTGGGCGGTATTTTTTTTACTCTATTCGAGGGAATTATAGTGTACCAACTCCTAAAGGTGGAAATCTAACACAAAGAGGTACCAATGACGTTCCTCCACGTTGATTGGACAAAATATGTATCTTATTGTCTTTCCTAGTTTGTGCGATTTAATTGTTTGACTAAAAGCATCTAGGTCCATTTTTCCAAACATACCCTGTGTAAATAAGGCCGTCAGAGAAAACTACAAAAGTAATTTTGTAAAATCAAACTCAGGGGTTCAGTAAACCTACAGGGAATCTGCCCAGACATAATATAGATGGATAGACTTTCCGATCAGTCTGCTTCCACTCATCAGCCAAGACAACAAAATATATCAAACACTCCCCATCAGTGAATACATTCCAGTCTAAAATTTGTAAGAATGCTCTTAAGTAGAGGTGGATTGAGTTGTTAAATAACATTGGACGTTTTGTGTAACTGCATCAACTAATATATATCACAACCCTCCGAATAGCATGATATAGATACAAATATTTGTGTATCTACAAAATTAACAGGAAGTATCAGTACAGTTATCTCACCTTAATTTTGTAAACGTCTATATAGTTTCAGCGATCTCAAGATTCAAGTCTTGCCTAAATTATTCATAGACTTGCTACATAGGTATACCATCCACAATGTTATATCACAATTGTGCATTTGTAAGTGCACTCTAATACTTGATGTGATAAATACATTAATAATCATGTATTTTCCATGGATTACCTTGATAATCGAATTCTTCATCTCTAAAAAATCATCAACTTCGTTTAGGGTTGACGCACCTTTGCCATGAGGAAACTCTTCGGGCGATATTGATACAAATATTTGTGTATCTATAAAATTAACAAGACATATCAACATAGTTATCTCACTTTAATTTTGCAAATGTCTCCATAGTTTCAGCGATCTCAAGATTCAAGTCTTGCCTAAATTGTTCATAAACTTGCTAGATAGTGTACCATCCACAATGTTATATCACAATTATGCATTTGTAAGTGCACTCTAATACTTGATGCGATAAATATAGTAATAACCATGTATTTTCCATAGATTACCTTGATAATCGAATTCTTCATCTCAAAAAAATCATCAGCTTTGTTCATGGTTGACGCACCTTTGCCATGAGGAAACTCTTCAGCTACGCCTTGCTGACCCGAAGGTCCTTAGCCTCTTTATTTCCTATAACACCCTCCTCTTCTAGCTAAGTAGGCTCTCCGAATAGCATTATTTTATCATCCAATTTAAAATTTTTGAGTGGTCTTGGAGCCCCAACTTTTTTTCCGACAATCTTTCTCTTCTGTTTTGGCATAGCTAAGGGTCTTATTGCACTGACTTCTTGTGTTCCTAAGTAGGCTAAAAGGTCTAGGTTGGACTGATCAGCAATTTCCTACGATTCGTTTGTCTGTCCGATGTGAGATAATTTATTCTCATATCCAGCAATTTGCAGATCTCCTTGGCTTAGCTGATTATCCTTCTCGGCAATTAAAGAATCCTTTTCAAATAACAAACTCGTAGCTTTTACAATTTGTTCTTGTTGCTCATTTATAGTATCGTCCCTTTGCCTTATGACCTGAGTCATTTCTTGTTTAATATCCTCCACACTTTGAAGTAGATCTTGAATTTGTTTATCCTTTTCCTGGATCTCTTTGTCTTTTAGTTTGA
>JBBUKS010000113.1:10435694-10454629 GCA_038050645.1 Hedychium gardnerianum | reverse complement strand
ATCACCAGAACTTGTTGAGCAAGTTAGGTCAGCTTTTGTGGTTATTGATAAAGAAAATGAGTTTCCAAGACCTTCTGATAAAGAGTACAAGAGAACCAGTGTTGAGGTTCCTCTGGAAGAAGGCTGATATTATCTGGACTAGCATGCGAGTTGATTCATAAATGAAAACGGCTCTTGAATTAACAAATCATCAATATATAAATCAATTTTCTGATGAGTTAGCAGAGCTAGGGGTATTAGTTGATATCGCAGTCAATTTCTTGATGTAAACTCTTGGAGTTCAATGAGGGGATCCGCAATGCAATTAGCAATCAGCCTAATCCTCTTAGCTTTCAAGAAGTTGGTTTAAATGTCCATTATAGATCCAGGGGTGGGTGGCTACTAAGGCGAGTTTCTAGAAGTAGATCTTTGTCAACCAAATCACCAGAACTTGTTGAGCAAGTTAGGTCAGCTTTTGTGGTTATTGATAAAGAAAATGAGTTTCCAAGACCTTCTGGTAAAGAGTACAAGAGAACCAGTGTTGAGGTTCTTCTGGAAGAAGGCTAATATTATCTGGACTAGCATGCGAGTGGATTCAGAAGTGAAGAAGGCTCTTGAATTAAGAGATCATCAATATACAAATCAATTTTTTGATGAGTTAGCGAAGCTATGGAATATAGTTACTTGCAATAACATGAACATTGTTCCAGTTCTTGATTTTTTGATCGCTAAAGGGATTGAAGATTGTGATTCTAATGCCTCAGTAGAAATAACAGAGCAGTTGCTACTTATTTTTTAGTAGTCAAATGTGTTAGATTATATCTAGCACCCGTCTGTTGATGCAGGAGTATCATTTTTGTTACTATTTTTGGTAATTTTCAAATAATTTGGTATTTAAGGTATTTTTGGTAATTTTTGTCTTTTGTCTTTTTGTATTTTGAGCCCGTTTAAGATTTTTAGGATTTTGAGTCCGTTAAGGATTTTTTCCTTTCTGGCAGGATTTCTTTCCTTTTTTTGTGTTTTAGGATTTGTAGTCTATATAAACAATTATTTGGGTTGATGTAAGAGAAAATTTTGTTTAATAATATTTTTTGTAGTGTCGTTTATTTTCTTATTTCCTGGTATTCTTCCGAATCAACAGGTTTTAGATGATTACTTCATGTATTCGTGTGCGAATCAACGGATTCAATGACCCGCAGGATAATAGCTATCCCGCCATACTATTTCAATTTTTATCGTCCACATCTTTCTTATATATAAAAACTCTTTCTTGGATCCCCTCCATGAAAGTGTCTAACGGTTCAATCTCGCCGTCGTCTCCGTCGCTTCCTGCAATCTGACGATGAGAGTTGGACCGATCATACTTGATATTGTTGAGGTCCGAATCCTTATGTCTCTTTCGCCGCGGAAGGAAATGGGGACGTAGAGGCATTGTGGTGTTCTCTAGAAGTTGTAGGTGGCGGGGCGGTTGATCCTGAATCCCTCAAATTCAAACTTGCATTGCGACATCTAACCTCGATTGGAAATTAAGAAATTTTCCTTATTTTTAGGTTTTCTTTCCTTGCTTTGAATCATAGGGTTTGGATTCTATATAAACAATTATTTGGATTGATGTAAGAGAAGTTTTTGGCTTAATAATATTTTCGACAGTGACATTTATTTTTCTATTTCCTTGTATTTTTTCGAATCATCATGTTTTAGAAGATTATTTTCGGTATTCGTGTGCGAATCAACGGATTCAATAGCCTGCAGGATAATCGATATCTCGTCCGGCGTCAGTTGATATTAGAGAGCTTAAGGATTTTTCGAAAGGAGAATAAAGGAACTTACGACCTTTACAATCTTGCGCCGCTAGATGCTGGGATAACTTTGTGACTTGTTTCTGTAAACCTTGAAGTTTATCTTGGGTACTACGACCACGGTGCGAGGCTTCATCAGTTGAAATCTGCCTATCACGACCATGATCACGATGACTATTCATGAGATCTAATGAGCTCTCATACCAATTGACGTCGGACGGGATAGCGATTATCCTGTGGCTATTGAATTCGTTAATTCACGCATGAATACGAGAAGCAATCTTCTAAAACTTGTTGATTTAAAAGAATACTGAGAAATAGAAAAATAAACGGCACTGTTGAAAAATATTATTAATCAAAAAAAAAACTTTTCTTACGTTAATTCAAATAATTGTTTATATAACTCAAAACCCTAAGAGATAAAAGAAAGGAAAAAAAATCAACAAAAGGAAAAAAATCTTAATAGAAAGGGAAACAATCTTAACATACTCAAAATTCTAAAAATCCTAAACGAATTCAAAATCAAAAAATACAAAAGATGAAAATTATCATATTACCCTAAATATCAAAAATATCTTAAATATCAAAAAAATTATTTAAAATAATATGAAAGATATTCGGATTCTCCTGCATCATATACTAATACATTTATATTTATTGCATGTAACTTTATTTCATTTTATTCTTCATGAATGGATATTCTAAATAAATTATGTTAATTTTTTTTTATGGTTGACACTATTCTCACTCTTTAATCAAAGGATAGTTCTCTAAAGATTATTAACACGGGGACTTTTGAATCGTTGGAGAGACTAGAGAGGAGGGAATGAATAACCTCATGTGCTTTCGATTTTAAGTTTGCGTCTACAATTCAAGTTAGCTTAGTGAAAAATACATAATAATAACTCAAAACATCAATGTTTAAATGACGGTAGGTGGTGGCGGGGCGGTCAGTGACCGCCTACTGCCTCGGTCGCCTTTGCGGTGCTTAGGTGGTTGAATTTTTTTTACTATATTTTATACATAATATTATAAATAGTCATTATTGTTTATGATGTTTATGCATAAATAAGATTCATACAATACAATTTATATAAAGTATAAATAAATATATAAATGCAACTAATAAGATAAATAATAAAAATTTATCACTATATTAATACTAAAAAAGTAATATCATTACTTATACTAAAAACCTAAGTTTAAAATTCAAAGTTTAAATTTAACATGACAACAAGCCAACAATGACTAGACTAAACATAGCTAATTTTCTAAATCATACACATGCACCATCAACTACATCAATAATCCTTTCATCATCGGACTTAAAATCAACATCTTCATTCTCCTCCTTCGATGTATCTAAATCCTAGGGATGTTCCTTGTGCTCCTCCTTGATTGTAGCACTTCATTCGCTTCCGAGGCCTCTGTCACCATTCTCTAAGTAAGTCCCGAACCCGACTCGATCTCATCTTCATTACCACCATCAACAAGCCAACCATGACCTTTACTAGCTTAAGAGGATAGAAGCAAATCTTCACCCATTTCTCTATTACTCTTCTTCTTCATAAGATTGACGTTGAATTTGATATATAAGATCATTCAATCTTGATGTCTTGAGTCTATTTCTCTTCTTAGTATGTATCTAAATAATTATTAAAAACTAATAAAGAGAATGGATAGACAACATAATTTATGAATCACTACTTATCCCTTCAAATTGGTTCCAATTTTTTTCACACTCGAAGAAAGAAATTTCATTGTCATTTTTTTTGTAAGTTTGGAGTGTCACCACCGTAATTGGACCACCATCCAACTTAAAAAAGTAAAGAGATAAAAAAATAATAAACCAAAAAATGGGTAAAAGAGATATGTACGTTAGTGATTAGAAATAAAAGAAAGAGATGTACCGGGATCAAAGTCATGGTACACATCCATCTTCTCATATGCCGCGACCGCTATTTTTCTTCCAAAGATTCCAGATTTACTCTTATACTTGAATTCATCATTAGAAATGGTGGATTGCATGCCCTTGTCGGTGGAAAAAATTCTCTCAACACAATTCAAGAACTCATTCATAACATTGGTGTCATTTTGTATGCTTGCATCTTTGAAGTAAAAAATCGGATTCAACAAGTAAGCGGCATAATGCAAAGGACTATCAAGTTTATCCTTAGACTTCTCATCAATAATCTTCAAAATAGGAGATGACATTTTTTTCTTTTTTTGAAAGTCTTTCTAATCTCTTCCTTGACTTGTTTTAAGTGCACCTAATAAAAAGGTCATTGAGGACTTTTTATTCAACAAGGAGTAAAACTTTTTCTAAAGGGGTGAAAACATTCAAAGCCAAAGAAACACCATTCTAAAAAGAGATACTTGTTAGCGTCACCTCTGTGCTTTCCCCTTCACACTACTTAATTTTGTTTTGCTCCACTCCTCGGATATAAATATAAGTCTCAATTCTTTCTTGCCTTTGAGACTTTCCAAGGTAAAAAATATAGTAGCAAATCTAGTCATCCCAGGCCTCACAATTTCTCTCTTCTTGATATATTTTCTTATAACAGCCAAAGTTCTATGATGTGCATAGATGAATATTATTAGGGCCTTTGCTTTCTCAAGCATTTCGCTAAACTTGGGTAGCTTTCCAATTACTTCAAGCATGAAAGCATGAGGTTGATTGTATGAGTCGCACAAGAGGTCCAAAAAATTTGAGGTTGTGTAACCTTCAACAACTCTGCCGCCATTATATTATTTATCGCATTGTTCGTCATTACTTGAACAGCATGTTGAGGGCCAATTTCATTGATGTATTTTTCCACAGACTTGAAGATGTAAGCTCCGGTGTGTGCTTCCATGATTCACCAATAGAACCAAGGAATGAAGTTCCTAGTTTGCAATTAACCCATAAATTCATAATGCTTCTCTTTTTATGCTCCGTCCATGCATCGACCATAATTGAACATCCATTTTTTATCTACTTTTCTTCATGCCTTTATAGAGATAATTTGGCCTTCTCAACTCTTTTTTTTCCCCCAAAAGTGGCTCTCTTAGAATATATTGACTTGGAGGTTTGCAGTCCGAGCCGAATTGGCCAATCATCTCTATAAATTGTTTAAAACTTTAACTGTCAATTGCATGAAAAGGAATTCCTGGCTCATAAATCCATAGGTACTCATGCACACCATTTGTAAACTTTAACTTCAATGCATCATTTATGTTTTGTTGTCTTGCCTTTGTTGGAAGTGCTTAGGAAAACAAGTCATTGAATGACTTATAAAATTATTTAACATGATATTGAAAATGAAAAAAATGTCTAATCGATGGTAAGTACTCTAGTTCCCTTATATAAGAACAAGGGAGATGTACAAAATTGTACAAACTATAGGGGTATTAAACTAATGAGTCATACCATAAAACTCGGAAAAGAGTAATAGAAAAAAGATTAAGGAAGGAAACCACGGTGAACAAAAATTAATTTGGATTTATGCGTCGACAATTGAAGTTATACATCTTCTCAGGCAACTAATTGAAAAATATCGGGAGCAAAATTAAGATCTACACATGGTATTATCTTAAAAAAAGAGTGAAATTATATAGAGAATTAAGAAAAAAGAGGTGTTAGCGTAACATATATTAACTAATTAAGGATATATATATGAGGATGTAATGATGAGTGAAGATTTCAGGTGGATTAACTGAAATATTTCTAATAAAGATAGGGTTGCATCGATTAGCTCTAAGTCTCTATCTTTTTACACTAATCATAGATGAACTCAGGACACATTCACAAGATAGTACCATGATGCATATTGTTTGCAGAATATTATTTTGGTAGATGAGACACACGAAGGAGTAAATGCTAATTTAGAATCTCGGGCGGGAAACACTAGAAGTAAAAGATTTTAGGTTTAGTTAAGTAAAGACAAAATATATGAAATTTAAGTTTAGCAATATTAGAAGTAATGAGACAATTATTAAGATAGGAGATTATGAGTTGTCTGGAATTGAGAGCTTTAAGTATTTAGGAGCATTTTTGTAAAACAATGGAGGGATTAAGAGAAATGTCTTACATATAATATAAGCAAGATGGTTGAAATAGAGAAGAGCATCAGGTGTTTTATGTGATCGTAAAATACCTCTAAAATTTAAAAGGAAGTTTTACAAAACAACGGTTAGACCTGCTATGTTATATGACACTGAATGTTGGGCTATGACTTGAACACATGAGGATAGATAAAATAAAAAATGAGAGCATTAGATAGAAAGTCGGAGTTACATCTATTGATGAAAAATTCCGAGGGACACGTTTAAGATAGTATAGACATGTACTTAGATGGCTAATAAAGATCCAGTTAGGCGATGTGAAACTATGACAAATACGCACATCAAACGAGGAAGAGGAAACCAAAAAAGACTTGGTTAGCAATAATAAATCACGATAAAATTTATTTAAGTATAGATGATGATATAATAGGGGATAGAGCCCAATGGTAAGGATCCATATAACGAACTGAGATAATGCTTGGTTGATGTTATTGTTGTCTTGCCTTTGTTGGATCGATTGCAGATGTCCACTAATCAATAGGCCAGAGGTGCTTTGACTTCTTTTTAGAAAAATCTCTCTCCACTTGACGATCATCATCTTCTACATCAGCACTTATATTTACTTCTGTCCTCTCTTCTTTTAGTTCTTCCACCATTTCTTATTCTTGTTATTTTCAAGATAAGCTCTTACTCTTTTTTTGTCTTCATTGGATGCTTTTGGACATGCTTCAACTTGTCCAGCAATACCCGTAATATGATACTTCATTCGATAAATTTCTCTCTTAATAAGTCTCTCACACAATTTGGATGTGATCCAATCTCTTTTTTCTTTGCAATATAACACCCCATAATCCCAAACAATATTACTTTCGCTTCAATTCCACATCCGGTTGTTTCTCATTTTTCACTATTAATTTTCAATAATTAACTAAAAGATCAAAAACTTATTAGAAATATTATTTAAAATTTTGAGTTGGGCTGAAGTTTACGTATTTTTTAAATATAAATATATTAATTAAAAATAAAAAATTTAATTTAAATATTTAAAAATAAAATAATAATTATAAAATTTAATAATTTTTTAAAATATATATATATATCTATATTAAATTAATGGGATAATTTTATTAAGCTTTAATTAAGTTTATTTAAATTATCCCAATCATAACTAGGAGTTGATTAAAATTGTTAACCTAAAGTTATTTAATTAAAAACCTAACTTCGACCCTCTTAACCCTATTTCGGCCCTGTGACGAGTCCAATGCGTCGCCAGATAGCGCGACGAGTTCAGACGCATCGTCGGGACCGCGTGTTGCGTCCGGATGCATCGTCGGGCCCGAGCGATGCTTCACTGGGCCCGAGCGATGCGTCGCTCGGGCCCGGTGATGATCGTCGTCGGGCTCAGGTGACGCGTCTGGGCTTGTCGTCGGGCTTGAGAGACGCATCCAGACTCGTTATCGTGCCCCGACGACGTGTCCAGACTCGTTGCCGGGCCAGGCGATGAGTCCGGACACGTCTCCAGGCCTAGGCCACGTGTCCGGATGTGTCGCGGTGGCGAAATGACTACAACTCGAGATTTCATGACTAGAAATATATGAAAGAAAGCTAACCTAGTGGCGGCGATGGCGATTCCAAGTGCGGCGGTGGCAATTCCAGGCGGAAGGAGGTGAGTTGTGGAAGACTTGGGGTGTGGAGTTTTTTTATGTTTTGAAAGGGATTAGGGTTTTTTAAATTTTGTTGTCCCACCGCCTCGCCTGCCTCGCCCGCCTCTCCCGCCAATTGTCTCGCCTCATCTTTGATCGCCTAAAGCACCACCAAAGGCAAAGGCGATGTTGATGTCAACCTCCTGCCTAGGCGCCACCTAGGCGGCTGCCTTGACCGTCATTTAGCACATTGCAAAACACAAATGATTTATTTTTTTCAAAAACATGGCATATACATGGTTCAATAGCATCCAATTTCTACTTGATAGTCTATGATAATCAGTGGATTTCTCTTGGAATTCATCTATCTTTTCGCTTTCTTGGATACCTTTGGAGAAACCTCTTACAAGAAGGATAAAAAAGATAGAAAAAATACAACACAAAGAAGAGATTACAATAACAAGCTTTACTCTTTTGCTTGCTTCCTCAACAAAAATATTTTATTCATTGGCAAACCAGTTTGAGTTGATTACCTAGTCAACTCGAGTATTAATCGACTGAAACTTTGATTCTAGCCATTCTAAGGCTGAAACATATTTGTGCTAAGAGACCCCGCTATGTCTCTACTTATAGTTCTCAAAGAACTTCACCTATTGCCTAGTACCCTTCAATCTTAACTTATTAGGACTTTCAGTTGCAGAGCCTCATGTTAACCTCCACTAAATAGGACTTTTATTTGCTTAGAGACCACTTGTCTGAAACTTCATCACTTGCCAAGCATCTAATTGACCTTGAGTTACCGGACTTCCATCAAATATTTCATCCTCCTTGACTTGCCTAAATCTCCACACTTGCTAAGCATATGCTCTTCCATGACTTGCTTGAACTTCTACTACCAACTTTCCATTAGATTTCTCCATTTCCAATTACTGATAGGTTTCTCCATTTCCAATTACTGATAGATTTCTCGTTGATCTTCCCTAATGCAAGCACTTATTGGTCTTTGCCAATGCCAACACATGTTGGACGTCAACCTCGACCTATACTTCATACAATACGTGGTATCTAGTTAACTTTGATTTACTTGACATACTTAATCTCACCTCAATCATATGCTTAGTTATGGCTCTTTGGACATTCTTCGTAGGCATATGCTTACCCTTTTTGGGTTACTTGTATAGATCCATCTCTACCTTTCTATTCCTAGCTAAAGTTTTCTTATCATGACATATTCTCCTAGAGTTATTATGAACTTCAACCCTAGTCCTATGGTGGTATTTAAAGCCAAAATTATACATAGGGCATAAATAGATGAATTATTCTTATGCGTGGAAGATTTAAATCTTGAATTTAAATTCAAGTTAGGGATACCTTCTTCATTATGTTTGGAGCTCCCCTTCATTTTAGCCTCTAATTTTTTTCCATTTTTTCTTTGACTTCTTTTCCTACACTACATCCCCTTGGGTACTTAGTATCGTAGTGACCTTTTTCTTGACAATTGAAGCATCCTATGTGGTCTTTATTTTTTTCCTATCACTTGGATTAGTAGCATTATGAAACAATTCACCAAGTTTAGGAATTACCTTCTTTACTTCTTTCTTGGCTAATGGACACTTGTTCTTGTAGTGCTTCAGTATATAATGTGCTCCTTGGTCTTGACTTAAATTAAGGTACTTAGAGGTCTCTCCAAGTTCTCTTTTTCAACTTGCTTGGACTTATCTTTAGTTCTTGAAGACGTGGATAGCTCCCCACTTGACTCATCCAATGAGAAGAGGTCTAGTGCCTTCATTAGCTTCCTAATGCTTGGACTTCAAATTTCTTCTTCAATTTGTGAAGGTTTGGATTTTTCTTTAAATCCCTCCACTTCTTTATTCTCAAAAGAGGAAATTGATACTTCCTCGACTACCATTTTGGAGGTTGAGCTCCTCTCATCTTCTGACTCTCGTTCTTGAGTCAATAATCTCTTTCCTTAGGTTCTTCCACTTGTACTGATGAAGAATTTTCATGGAGTTTGATCACCTTATTATATAATTCTCATGCATCTTTGTACTTTTACCTATTTGACTCAATATTTTTAGGCAAAACATTAATCAATACTTTGATTACCTTATTATTTGCCTTAAACTTTTGGACTTGCTCCTCGGTCCATTTATTCCTATTGCGAGGGCTTCCCTTCTTGTCCTTTGGAGCTTAAAAATCTAGGCGAAGGCAAACCAACTTTTAATGTTTATTTGAAATAAGGTTTCCTTTCTTAACTTCCATTGAGGGAAACCTTCTACTCTAAAGGGTGGTCGAGCCCATCTTTGAAATCCATCTTGAATCTAGTTGATCCTTCTTGTCTATAGCTTTGGCTCTATTAGTGGTGTCCAACTACAGCCACTTGTTGGATCGTTGGAGACGTTAGAGCGAGGCGGGTGGGGGTGGGTGGGTGGGTTTGAATAGGTTGCTTTGGACTTTGAGTTTGTGTCTACAATTTGTGAGTTAGCACAATGAAAAATATAAAACAATTACTCAAAACATAAACACAAATGAAAACAATTCAAATACGTGGCTTTTACGCGATTCAATAGTCTCCAACTTCTACTTCATGACTTATGATCCGTTGGTGTATCACTCTTGGAAACCCTCTATCTTTATGGAGAAACTGGAGTTGCTTACAACAAATACAAGAAGGATACAAAGATAAACAAAAATAATATACAACACAAAGAAGAAATTACAAAAATGAAGCTTTGCTCTTTTATTGGTTTCTTTCAACCCAAGCCTTCCTCCTTTTGTAGCCTATTTTTGTTTTCTAGAATTTGTCAACGAGTTGATAGAAACCACATATTAGTTGATCGATGTCTTGTAGCTGACTCTTGATATGCAACTTTTTGATCAATGTCTCTTTCTTGCTTTCTAGCTGTAGCATCAGTTTACTACCTAGTTGATGGACTCCTGAATAGAAACATTATGTTCAATGGCAAGCTAGCCTGAGTTGTCTAGTTAGTCGATTAAACTATCAGTCAATTGAATTTCTGTACCAATTAACTAATGCTAATACCTTGATTCCAGCCACTCTAAGGCTGAATCATCATCGTGCCAAGACACCCTGTGTCTCTAACACTTTCTTATCTGCCTAGTATAAATTGACTTTGACTTACAAGTATTTCCAATGCTTAGAGACCACTTCTCCAGGACTTTATCCATTGCCTAATATCCTGATGACTTTGACCTTTCAGAACTTCCACTTATCCGGCCTTAGGTTAACCTTGACTAGCAAAGGCCTTCATCACTTGCCAAACATCCAAGCAATCTTGACCTTGACCTCTCTGGACTTCTTTCATTGTCAAATATTCGGTTCTCCTTATCTTGACTTGTATGCTTGCCAAGCATCTAGTCCTCCTTAATGTGCTTAGACTTCCAATGCTAACTTCCTCTTTGTCTTCTCCATTGCCAACTATTGTTGGACTTTTCTATTGCCAACTACTATTGAACTTCTCCATTGCCAACTATTGTTGAACTTCTCCATTGCCAACTATTGTTCAACTTCTCTATTGCTAACTAGTGTTAGACTTTCATCTTATCAACTCTCTGATGGTCTTCTCCTATGCCAACTCTTTGATGGTCTTCTCCAATGCCAACACCTATGGTCTTCTCTAATGCCAACACTTGTTGGACTTTGATACTGCCAAATATTTGATCCACCTCGATTCATTTGGACTTCGTCCAATGTCAAGTATCTAGTCATGACTTACTCGACATATTTAATCTCACCTCAATGATATTGCCCTCAATATGATTTGCACCAAATTTATTGTTCCAACATTAAAGCACAACACTTCGTCTATTAGGATTAGACTAGGGTTGGGGCTGATTACACCAACACTTGTGTCCATTGGGATGTCTTTCGCATCTACAATATACGCTACAAAGAGAAAGGAAAGAAGGCTAATTTTCTCTTTGACAATCAATTTCAATAATGGTGATTATAGTTGTTTCATGGCATATTCCAAGAAGTTTGGCCAAAGCTAATGGATAAATCATCAGGTCATGGCCATGGCCATTGTAAAACATATTTTTATTTTTATATTTAGTGTAAACCAAATAAGTTTTTCATAAATGGATAGGATAGATTTGGTGGACGATTTAGTCACCTGCTTATATAACTTGAATTCTAATGGAGATGTTGCTCTACTATTTTGCAAGTGAGGTTTGTGGTCAAGCAGGAGCTAAGTCTTAGTTAAGAATTTCCATAGTAATAAATAATAGGTAAGAGGAAACACCATTTACATTAAAACCAATGGATGGAATGGTTAAGCGTGCAATGTACTAGAAGTGTTAGTTAGCATGCCACTGTTGAAATATATTGTTCTAGTTTCCAATTAATGTTGATGCTATGCTGGCATAGATAAATGATTGTGCCACCCGTGCTAATCATAGGTTTGGTGATAGAGACTAAGATAGGGTGTCTTGGTTGATATCATCCAGAATCGGTCCAGAAAGGAAGATTGTCTTTCTAGGATGTATCCTTCAATTCGGTTTGTTGGTCATTGGGAGGAGATGAAACACTATAAGAACATAAGAAAGGAAAAGGAGAAGCATAAATCTGAGCATTAACAGCTGCAAAGAGGAGTGACATTGAGTCAGAGAAATTGACTTAAATCCACATACTGTACTTGTGCCTTTTCTAGTTCCAGTTTGGCAGATCAAATCTAAGGCTAGTGGTTAACTATGATATATTTTATGACCATGTGGAGAAACAAATTTATTTTAGTATTTACAAATAATAATGGAGGATGCTAGTTATAGGCTGTAGCTTGTTGCTTTAGAATTTTAATTCAATTGAATTTTAATTGCCATTAGCTTATATTTGGATGTGCACAAGATAAATCGAAGAGGTTTATAGATTACAACTCTCAAGATGATCTCGACACATGTTGAAGTGTGCTGAGTATCAACACAATAGGGTACTGAAAACATAGCATTCCAGCTAGAGGCCAAAACTTTGGTATTGAATTGAATGATAGTTTAAACCTTGTTTGAAACTTAAGTAAAATTTATAGAAGAAGCCATTAAGATTATAGGAGTTATTAGCAACAGGTTGAAGTTGGCTGTGTATTTAGAAGAGGGGAAAAGGTGGACTAGGTTTAGTCAAATCTTGGGATTGCAAGTGATTGAATGATGGATAATAAATGATTTTGAAATACTTTGCTTTGAGTTCGGATCAGTGATGGTACTCCTGTTAAGTGTTGATAGAAGGAAGAGTGCATGATTACAACAAAGGTGGCTCAATGCAATGTGGAAGGATATAAGCTCTCTAACCTTAGACCTACTTAGTTTTGTTTTTTGGTCCCAAGAGATTTCTTCTTAGAGAACAATTGAATCCAATTTGGTTTCAAGGTTTTGTGTGGTTTAGGAAAAGGAGGTGAGATTTGTGAAGCAGAGTTTTAAGGATGAGTTGATCTTGGTTCAGATTGAAATCAGCAAAGCTCAATCTGATTTTGTCCAAGAAACCTGAATGGCATATTGGATTCATCAAAGTCATCGGAGAGGGTCTATTCCCTCTTAAGATTGAATTAAGAGTGGAAAAAAATGACTCAATCTGCAAAGATTTGGCAAGGAGAGGAAGAAGAACATTGTTGCTAGGTATTGTAAAGTGGAAGATGATTGAAGTGTTCGTAAATGCATTACACCAGAGATGGAGGATCGGTGATTAGGGTGAAAACAAGATTGAGTACAGGAGGTGGAAGTTAATAATACCAATATGTATTAATATTGATTTTTAAGATGTTAATATTTTAGTTAATACTAATTGTGTGTTCATATTTGCTCTTATTTAATAGTACTACTAATTGGTAACTTGAATTATTTGCTAATTATAAATCAAATATTATTAATAATATCGATATATTTAAAAATAAATAATATAAAATATTGTTTGATATCTATTTATAATAAAATAAATATAATGAATGTGTTTTTTAATCAAATGTAAAATATTTATAAATATATATTATCCATTGACAATAATATGATAATATATGTTAGTTATTAATTGATATTACTATTCTATTTAGTGTCAATGTAACAATATTATAGTTAATAAATTATACAATATTGTAATTCTCATATATGAGAAATGTAATAGCATTTGTTCACAATATTTTAATAGAATATTCAACTATAGATGTAATTGGTGATTTTAAAATGAAAAAATATGATTCAATTTTTGTTTATAGAATACCATTGTTAAATACTAAATAGTAATATATTATCAATATTTTTCTCATTTATTAAACACATTGATTGAACTCTCTTTTTTAATTTTAATGTTTTACTTATTTGATTGAATGGATACTAAGATTTTTTGACCAAAGCAGCCTTGATACTAATGCCCTTTCATATTCCTTGAAGTACATTGTGAAGTCAATGATTTTCAAATTTAAAGAAAGGATGAGAGGATTGCATATTCAACAATTGACAATTATGCAGTTACAGACATTTGAGAGCAGAGACATAGAACATTGTATATTGATTTAGTATAACCATGTCCCAGCTGTGCATCTATCAGACTATTACATCTTAACTCTTAAGAGTGGGTTGTCTCAATTAATGGTGGAGATGATAAAGGACAAAACTTGATCAAGTTTAAATATCAGGATTGTATTTTTTTTAGAAATGGTAATCATGTGAATTAATTATTATGTCGCTCAGATTAAGACTATTGAATTGGTTATAAAAAAAAGTAAGACTATTGTACTTGGTTAACTTTGATTATGATTTTGATGTTTCCATTGTATATCTATGTGCGTTAGCATGCTTGCCCTTTAGTTGTCTTCAAAACATCTTAAACAAAACAAGAAATGAAATTTGATGCCTCCATTATCTTTATCTGTAAATTATATGGCAAATATTCTTTTCAGTTGCTAGACTGTTGTAAGTTTTTTTTTTGTTCTTTCCAATCGAATACCTGAAGATTACTGTGCTTCCTTTCCCTTTCATTTTTTTCTTTAACTAGCTGGATTTGAAGATATATCTATGCTTTTTTATTCAGAAATTGGTATCCTTATCTTTAATCAATTTTAGAGTATATAGTGAAATGGAAAAGATGAACAATTTCTTAATAACTTTCATTTTCATTAGAATTAAAATATTACATTTTTTTTATAAATTAATTTTGAATCATTTTGAAGGGTAGAATCCAGAAAACCCGAACGCTATTCTTCAGCTGCGCCTCTATCACGTGAGTATTATTATATAATGTTTTGGGTTATTAAACTTTTTAAATTTTTTTTATTAAACTTGTGTGAATCTTATCTTCTCAATTTTCCTTATAACTATAGTCAATGACCGTTCAATAACTAATTACTTGTTATACAGCGGATGCACGACAACGCATTGTGTCTGAGCGTGTTGACATGATCAACAATCTTGTCATCTCCGTATCAGTAAACTGATCAACTATTTCTCCACTGAACATTATTTAGATATACAAAACTTGTGGAGTTCTTATTAAGTTTCCTTTCCTAGTAGTTCTAGAACTTAGGTTCAATGTCCATGTTTAACTTCTAGAGCTCCCTGAGCATCCAACATTATTATCTATTGCAAGTAACCTGTCTTTTGCAGATTGGACCTCCAAATTCTCGTTTCTTAACTTCGAATGATAAGAGCTCATGGAATGCTAAAGATGTGGCCGATTCTGTTCTTGCTGACAAGTCTTCACTAGTAATTAATACCTTTTTCTTAATTGGTAATTACATCTTAAAGAAGCTAAATGGAAGTGGCGTATTCAACTTTGTAGAAATGTATAGTAATAAGGCTGTATATGATTATATATTTCAACTTTTAAATCTGAAGTTATGATTTCTACTTTTGATCATGAATCACTATTTTTTTTTTGCTTGTACACTTCCAGATTAAACAAACTACTTCTCCAGAAGTCGACTAGCTTAGTTGAAACTTGAAAGCAACATTCAAAATCTCGAGTCGTTTTGAAGTTTCGGTCTTTAATCGGAACGATATTATTCGTACTGATGTTTTGATGCATGGTGCCAATAATGAATTGCAGTTGAAGAAGAAAGGAGACATAGGAAGGAGTATGTCGAACATGGTTTTAAATCTTGTACCATGTCGAAAGAAATAGTCGAAACATATCATTCGGCTAAATTACTTAAATTCAATATCACTCAGCATAGACAATGTCTCATTTTGCTTCATCTCCTTCCTCCTTCAACCCCTAATCGGTCATCGACACCATGCATCGGAGTATCTTTCCCGTCATAGACCGAAATTATGACACGACTTGATATTTTGAATCTTAGTATTGAGTGGTATCGAGTTTCGGTGATTTACCAAAATGATATGTTTCAACCATTTCAGTGTCGACACGGTACGAGATTTCAAACCATACTTGAAAGTGAGATTCCTTTGTAGGCACATTCAAAGATTTTTTTTTTATCTCTCTCTTTTTAGGTGTATGAAGCATAGAGTTTTATTCTACCACGGATAAGTTCTGATAAATTTTTTAACCTTGGTGGTATCAACTTATTCTAATGCAACAAGTATACTAAGAACCTATTCATTTACAACATATAATATGATTTAAAATTTCGATCGTATTGGAGTTTTGGTTTATGACGAAAACGATACGATTTCTGTATCGTATCGTGCTGTGCTAATACGGTTTAGTACTTTTTAAATATAAAATATATTCCTTTATAATGAACTATGTACCTTTAGATAAGTGGTGAGGAACTAACATTATCTAAGTGTAACATGCCTATTTAAGGCGGGATCTGTCACATATAGGAGTGCAAGAACCAATTTATTGTGAGAGCGTGATCAATAGATAAGGAAGAAGGCTTGAATATCCCTCAATAGAAGGGTTGCTGCTATGTGACCTAGAGGTCACGGGTTCGAATCACGAAAATAGTCTCTTGCAAAGTAGGGTAAGGTTACGTATAATAGACCCTCGTTTCCCAGGACCCACATTGGCGGGAGCTTTGTGTACCGAGCTGCCCTTTTATGGAAGCAAATCTTCGACTAAAATTAAACTAATGTTTAAATTAATAGTAAATTCAATAATTTATGTATTAGAATTAAGTTTTCTCACAATTTGAATCATGGAAGGGAATCAATTCAACTGATTGATGAACTTTTGACCTATATGACTTTAAACACCTTGACTAGTGGACTCGTTTTTCGAATTATCGTAAACAAATTTGGCAAGTGGAAAAATAAAATCCTAAATATCTAATTTTTACCCACTAGACGCATAAGCAAATTTTCTAAATTGTGATTGATGATTTCTATCAATTAATAGCCTCGTAATGGAAGATAGAAGATAGACAAAATCTTAGATGGGTTCAAATACAATAACCATGGTTTGAAACATGGTTTAAAATCTTGTGTTGTATCGGGCGGCACAAGCAAAACATATTGTTTTGCTCGTTAATCGACACGATGCCGACATCGACACACCCCACACGAGGCCCCGTTGTTGTGCGAAGGCCCTATGGGCTCGCGAAGGCTCCACGGCCGAGTGGAGGCCTCGCGTGAGGCCCCGCAGCCGAGTGGAGGTCTCGCGAATGCCTTGTGGCATCGTGCGAGGCTGGCAGCCGCCCATGGCTAATTTTTTTTCAATTAAAAATATTTTTCTTTATGTTTTTAACTGTTAATTTTTTTAGGCCACTTTAAATTTTGTTTAACTATTAATTTTTTTAATGGCTAATTCTTTGTCCATCTTCCCCATATTTAATATTTTTTATTCTTTTCATCCTTAAACACATGAAATAATTCTGTTTTAATTTTTTCTTATTCCTTTCCATATAAGAAATAATTTTCTCCTTAAATTGATTAAAATAAATTAAATTCAATTTAATTAAAATCTACTTATCCTAATTATTATGTCTCTAGATTTTAATTAATCTGATTTTTACTCAATCCTATTTTTTAAAATATTTGTTTAACCTAATAGTAAGTATTTATAATAATAATTTTTAATTAATATATTTTATATTAAAAAAAAGTTTCGAAACTAAATCGGCACAACATGATGATATCAAAATCGTATTCTTTCGATCATAAATTGAAACTCCGATTTGACTCAAAATTTTAAACGATGAATTTAAGTCTCATATCATATCAGGTGAAACGTCAAAACATATTGTTTCAGTAAATTGTCAAAACTTGATACCTTTCAACACCAAGGTTTAAAATCTTGAGCTGTGCTATAGTTCAGACTGATTGGAAAAATATTTTTTCAATATCATGCCGATGCCTCGATGCATAGTATCGGTGCTAGATTGAAGGTTGAAGGAGGGAGGTGAAGTAAAGGAGACATTGTCTGTGCTGAGTGGTATTAAATTTCGATAATTTGTTTGAATAATATATTTTGATCGTTTCCTCTAGCATGGTACAAGACTTAAAGATCATGCTTGACACAGACAATCTCCTTCCTATGCTTCATCTTCTTCATTCTTCAACTCCAATCTATTACCAACACCACGCATCGAGTACGATATCAAAACAGGTCAAATATCAAAACTTCAGCATAACTCAAAATTTTAAACCCTGATGATAGCTATATGTGAGGAACTTATATAGTCTAATAAGCTTTCTAAGAAATAACATAACTATATATAATGCGTCATTTCTTTTATTACACGAAAGAAATGTTTTAAAACTTAGTGGAGTATTGTTGCTTTGGTTAGTTCAGGCTAAACCTAAAATGAAGTCAATTTTAATATCTTAGAATGTGGAAATGGTAGTGTGGCATGGAAAGATCCTTGTGTTACTTGGTTGTCTTAGTTATCCAATGCGTGCAACATTGTGATACAACTCGAGCAATATGTCATTATTATTAGGGCTAATAAGTTTGAAAGTTAGGGGTCAAGTGTTGCATTCAGGAAGTGGGATCAACAACACATTGGCTTGATATCGAGCATGTGGGATGAGCATGGTTGCTAAGGTGGTCGATGATTAAAGATATGAGGTGGAGGTTAGAGTAGATCTAGGTAGGGTTCAAAATCTCAAACCGTGCCAAAGTTTCGGTCTTTGACTTGAATGATACTATTTTGATATTATGCCGATATTTTAATGCATGGTGCCAGTGGTGGATTGGAGTTGAAGAAGGAAGGAGATGAAGCATAGGAAGGAGACATTGTCTTTGCCGAGTATGGTTTTAAATCTTGTACCATGCTGACGAAACGATTAAAACATAGCATTCTAGTAAATTACCGAAACTGAATATCACTTAGCGTAGACAATGTTTCCTTCTCTTCATCTTCTTCCTCTATCAACCTCCAATTTGTCACCGACACCATGCATATAGGGCTGTAAACAAGCCAAGTCGAGCCAAGCTTTGAGATGTTCAAGCTTGTTTGATAAGATAATCGAGCCAAGCCGAGCCAAGCCTAAAATGAACCAAGCTTTTGAAATGATTGTTCAAGCTTGGCTTGGTTTATTTTTTATGAGCTTGAGCTTGTTT
>JBBUKS010000113.1:10410583-10420776 GCA_038050645.1 Hedychium gardnerianum | reverse complement strand
AAGCAACAAGTGTTAGAACACTTGTAGGCTTCGACTACCGAGAAAGACTCCCCGAAATGGCTAGATCTCGCCCAAACCCCGGAGTGACCATGTTTTGCATATGCATTTGATGTGTGTTGCATATGCATTTGATATTTGCAGCACTAGCATGTTATGATTTTTCATTCGAAGATTGTATATGTATATATATATATATATAAGTACATTTATGAATCACTTATGTTTGTGATAGCTCTCATAGGTTGGTGATAGGTTTTTATACCTAATATTGGATTATGTTTGAGTTGTTAGTAATATTTTTATTTGTTGGGGATTGGAGATTATATACCCGCAGAGTTGATCATATGTGCAGAGTTGATCATACGTATAGTACCTAGTCATATATTCATGGTAGAGTTCTTTTCATGAGACTGTATGTACCTTGATCCCTTACTATTATATTTATCATTCACTATCTTTCTTATACCCGCGGAGTCATTTGGACTCACTACACTTGTGTTATGTTTATTATTTTCAGGTATTAGATAGATGACTTATATGTCGCCGGGAGATCATGTCTGCCTGTCTTACGTCACATGGAGGGTTTCTTTCTGCATTTTAGATTTCTTTACTCTTTAATTCATTTGGTTTCTGTACTTATGTTGTAATGAGTAAATTGTGTGGTGGGATTTTGGGTTCCCATTCGGTTTTGTTTTGGACTGTTTGTTGTGATGTTAAGTCATGCCAGCACGCACTTATTGTTTTACCTATTTGTAGTTTGTTTTCTTATATGTTGTCCTGTTAGTTGTTGATATATTTGTGTGGTATTGATATTTTTATCAACTGCATGGTTGTGGAACCAAGATCTGTGATTGTTACAAAGGGAGTGATGTCCGTTTTTCAACGGATAAGTATACTCTCGGGGTGTAACAATATGTCACGAATATGGATTGTTGGGTCTTGAGTTGAAGTTGTCAATAACATCAACATGTTCAATTTGAGCCAATTGTACAGAAATTGCTACTATTTACCAAGTTTCCTTTGTATGTTCATTGTCACCACAGATTTCACAACATGAAATTATCGCATTAATTGGATTTATGGTCATTGAGTCAAATCTTTTAGTGAGAGCATCCATCTTTGTAGAGATTAAGTCCAATGTGTTCACATCATACTTTTCCGGAATTTTGATTGGGTTGCTTCTCTTCGATGCCCATTGATGATCGTTTAATGTTATACTTTCAATTATTTCTTTAGCTTCATCAAGGCCCTTGTTCATTAGAGCTCTGCCAGCTGCGGATTCCAAGAACACCTTCATTTGATAATTGATTCCATTATAAAAAATGTGGATGAGTAGTCATTTCTTTAATCCATGGTATGGGCATTGTTGAAGAAGACCTTTAAATCTATCCCAAACTTCATAAAGAGATTCTCTATCCTTTTGCATAAAACTTGCAATGAGATTCCTCATGTGTACGATCTTACTTGGAGGATAAACTTCTCTAAGAATATTTGTTCACACTGCTCCCATGTTGTAATACTCTATTGGTCGGCAAAGAGTTGAGCAACGCTTTTGCTCTGTCCCTCAATGAAAAACCAAAAATCAATAATCTGATTACTTTCGCTGAAACTCCATTCATTTTCATGGTTCCACAAATCTCGTAGAAAGTTTCCAAGTGCTGATTTGGGTCTTCAATAGGTCCCTCATATTGGTTTTGTTGAACCATAGATATGATAGTGGGTTTGATCTCAAAATTATTGGCCTCAATAGAAGGTCTGGTGATGCTAGACCTTAGGCCCCTTGCATAAGGTGATGCATAGTCTTTTAGTGGTTCATTTGCCATTGTGGACTGAATTTTCTCTTCTTCTAACTATCTTTGAAGATTTCTTCTTCTTTTGAATGTTTTTTCAATCTCAAGATCCACAGGCAAAAGATCTCCTGCAATATTAACCCTTCTTATACAAAAAGGACAAATCCAAGTCCTTTCAATACAAAGTTATAAGACAGAATTATTTGCACAAAAGTAAATACAGAATTCAATAAAACAAAATAAATTACAAATATATTCACAAAATAATAAAATGTAGAATTTTATTAATAAAAAGAAAAGCATCTAGAGTAACTAAATTGTTTATCACTAATGTCAATCTAAAATAGTCTCCGACATTGATGCCAAAAACTTGTTGTCTAAACCGAAAGTGCACGGCTAAGTCGTCAAATAATAAAAAAATATTGATCCTCATGAACTATTGACTAAGCACTAGTGAGTCCACAAAACAAGTTATCTAAACAATTGAAAGTTAGTTGAAATCTTGTGAACTAGAGATCGAGAGGAAGAGAGCCAGGTCCAGTGAGAGTGAATGGTCGCTAAGAGAGGAAATGGTTTGGGAAGGTGATCCTAGGATTTTGATTTTATTATGATGCTAGTTTACATACTTTGGATTATTCATTCCCTTACCCTCTATGTTTACATACTTGTAGGGATTCTAACCAAATTACAGGTAGGAACCCGTGGAGGTTACATTGGAGTGTTTACATCATTGTTCATTCAATGCTATTAAGTAGAAGAGATAATATAGAAAGTCCAGTTAAAGGATTATTCTCAGTCACTAAGGGCTCCCCGGTCATACAATTTAGATTACACAAGTCACTTCCTAGTATTAAATTTATGTAAACCCATTAAAAACTAATTATTTAATCCCTTGCAAAAGAATTGGTCACCATTTTAAGGCGATGACTCTAGAAAATTCGGCTAAAGGATTATCCTCTATCACTAAAGGCTCTCCGGTCATACAATCTAAAGTCTCTCCTCTACATAGTGACCATCCTTCACATCCATATGTATACACTTCAAATACACATTCATTCAAATACAAACAAGACACAACACATATAAAACAAGTCATAAACATGTCATTAAATAAGTAAATTGGCAAATCCATAGTTTATACATAAACATTACATCAAAATTACTCCTTACATCCTAGAATCTAGGGGATCTACTCCATAGCAAAGAGGAAATAAACCAAATATAATAAATGAAGTATTCTTACTATCTAATGAAGAATAGAGAGGAAGTGATGCTTATCATGAGGATGTCGGTGTTTTGGGGATGAAATCCAAGCTCCGGAGGTGGATGAATCGTTGAATCAACTAGGCAATGGACCTCATAGGTTCCCTCAAAGGAGAAATCTTTCCTCCTCTTGAAAAGGTGATCTTGAGCCCTTTTTATAGATCCCATGGCCATGGAAGTACACCACACGGCTGTGCCTCACAAGAACGGTCGTGCCGTGAGAAACTTTAGAAAAAGACATAGTTGTGCCTCTTGGGCAAGCCGGGCCATGGGAAACAAGTAAAAGCAAGACATGACCATGCCTTTGGGAATGGCCTGGATATAGTTGTTTCTTGAATCATCAAGTGACATGACTGGAAAAGAGGCACGACCGTGCCTTTGGGTACGGCCTGGCCGTGGGAGCTGCTGGATTTGTTGAGGGGAGTTGCTGAAGAGGCACGATCGTCCCTTTGTGCATGGCATGGCTGTAGGAGCTACTGGAGGTCTGGATATGGGTGTCTTCTGAGACATGGTCATGCCTTAGGGGACGACCATGTCATGGCAAATAAAGACACGATCGTACCTTGAAGAGGCATGGCCATGCTTGCTAAGTTTTGCTCCCCAATCTTGCTCTAATGTCCATTTTGCTCCATTTTAGCTCCAAATTGCATCTTGTCAATGAAAATACAAAGAGAGAAATCTCTAAACTAAAGGAGAAAAAACATGACAATATAATGAGACAGGGTGCGATAATGTATATCACACTCAGTGAAATGCAAGTAGATATGCAACCAACAATGCCTAAAAACATATATAATCTACGCACATAGCTTCTACTCCTTAGTCTTGATTTGACCAGCAATCAAAGCAATACCTTTCTCGATAGGAGTAGCATTAGATTGTTCATGCAGTTCGAATTTAGAAAATAGTTTGTCTAATTTAACTTTTGAAAGATCTTGAGAAACCTTGTAAGCATTGACCATTGATGCCCACAAAGTGATTCTTGGAAATGCTTTCAACGCGTACCTTATTACATCGCAGTTCTCCACTTGTTGTCTAATTGTGCGTAGTCCATTGAGAATGTCTTGGATTCTAGTGTGAAGTTGACTTGCCGATTCTCCATTCTACATTTTGATGTTATATAATTTATTCAAAAATAGATCTCTTTTACATTCCTTAGTTTCAGAGGTTCCTTTGTCAAGCTCAATCAATTTTTGCTAAAGATTGTTCGCACTGTTGAATGGTCTGATTTGGTTTTTGATCAAGCCACACTAGAGAGTCTATGTAGCTTTAGAGTTGGCCTCAATCTTTTTCTTCATAGGGTTGTCCCATTTGTTGTAGTTGAGTCGTACACCTTTTTCGTTGGTGGGGAGTGTGAATCATGTTTGGATCATGATCAACATCTCCACTTGGATCTTCAAATGGTATTCCATTTGACCCTTCTAGTAGCCAAAATCTTTGTCAGAGAAGAGAGGCAGTCGGGCTATGCTATAGCCTTCTGATGTGTGAAGTTCTTCTGTGTTTTCAACATCATTATGCATACATTTTGTTGCATTTCATGAGCATATTTTGCATACGTACATCTTCTATTTTTTCATATTTATTCTTTTAGTTCGAAGATCTGCTCTTTGTGTGTTTTCTTTGTTAGGATGCAAAATGGAACTTAAAAGCCTTGGAATACGAAAGAAAAGCAAGGAACATGCTCTGGCAAGGTCCCAAGACACGAGCGTGTTCCCTCAGCCAAAGTTAATCAATGAAAGGAGCAAAAAGGGAGTCTTCAAGATTTTACATGGTCATGTCTTAAAAGACACAACCATACTTGTTACCACGGAGAAGAAGCAACTCAAAAGACATGGTCGTGCCTTCCAGACACGACCGTGCTAATTGCCTCAGCACCAATAGCTGCTCTAGACACAACTGTGCCTCAAAAGGCATGACTGTGCTTTTTACCACAGAGACTCGACCAACATTTCACACTATCATGCCCTTTTTTGGCACAATCATGCTTTTCTTCATTAGACCAAGACGCAGAGAATGACATTGTCATGCCTCAAAATGTACAACCGTGCTTTTTACCATAGAGAAATGACTCAAATGATAGGAGTTTTGCATGACCATGCCTCAAACCACACGGTCATGCTTTTGACTATCGAGAAGCAGCTCCAACAAAGACATGGTCATGTCAAGACACACGACTGTTTTCTTTCCCAGAAGAGCAAAAGACACAGCCATATCAAAAACCACACGACTGTGTCACGGGCGATTTGAAAATGCTAGAGAGTTGGATTGAACCATTTCTAACAATTTTGGAGGATTATAAAAAGCACAAGGGCCCCCCTAATTGGGGGAGGAGGGTTCTTTTCTTTTCAGGGAACCCTAGAGCTGTCATTCCATAGTCGCCGCGATGATCCGTCCACCATTGGAGTTTTAGAATGCCTCCAAGACGTCGAAATCTCATGGATGATCTTCTCTTTTCCATTCTTCTAGATTTGAGTTGTAAGATGTCTAATTCAATGTTTTTTCGGATGTATTCCCTTCTCTATGGAGTAGATTCCTAGATTCTAGGATTAAGAAGTAGCTACGATGTACTTGTTGACATTGTTTTTGAGTATTTGTTTCTTTCACTATTAAATAACATGTCTATTTCTTGTTCTTGTTTTGTTGTGTTATTTGTGTATGCTTGAGTAAATGGGAAATTAGTTACTTGTAGATTAGATAATCTAGATGTATCATGCAGCACTAGTGACAGGGAAAATCCTACGTAGCAGACATCCTAGCATGATTCCCTTGTAGGTAGACTGAAATCCCATGAAGGGAAAACTATCTTAGGGCTTAATGGATTTTCCCCAATCTAATGTCATAGAGTATAGGTAATAGTATAGATGAACCATGGAGCCCTAGTGACAGGGGTTATCCCGCAAAGCAGACTTCTAATACTACTAACTTACTATGATGCATCAAGTTTGGGTGGATACTTCGATACAAATCTCTCAATTTCATATCGATAATTTGGATAGGATACCTTACATAAGAATGAACATAGTGGTAGCAAAGTAACAATACTTGGTACGTCAACAACCATCATACCAAAACTGAAATCCTAGAATCATTTCACCATTTCAACCTCAACCAACTCTATTACTCTCTCTCCTCTCTCTCTCTCTCTCTCTCTCTCTCTCTCTCTCTCGTCCATGAATACAAATAACCTTTTATTGTCTAGATAATTAGCCTTGCGAAACCAATCTTTGCTTAATCCACAATCCATGTGGGATCAATATTTTTATTACTTGATGATAACCGTGTACTTGCAAAAATCGTACAATAAGTTTTTGGCGTCATTGCCAGGGACTGTTTTGATTAACATTGATTGGCTAGTGAATTGATTAATCTAGATTTTTCTTTTATTTCTTGTTTTCAAATTTTGCATTTCTTTATTTCTAATTATTCATTACTATATTTTTCTATTTATCTAATAACTCTATTTTGAAGGTGATTGAGATTGTCTCTCTTTTCTTGCGAATATTTAACCCATCAGGAAATCTTCTTGCTGTTGATCCTAAGATTTATAGGACATATCGACATAGACGAAATGTGCAAAAGAAACTATAAGTACAGCTCACTTAAGCACTTATGGCAAACAAATCATTGAAAGACTATGTTGCACCCACTGCTAGAGGTCTAAGGTCTAGCATCACTAGACCTTCTATTGAGGCCAACAACTTTGAATTGAAACCTACCACTATTTCGATGGTGCAACAAAATCAATGTAGCGGAGGACCTATAGAAGACCCTAATCATTACTTGGAAATATTTCTAGAGATATGTGTAGCCATCAATAGAGCATCAGCAGATGTAATTTGATTACTTCTATTTTCCTTTTCATTGCTAGATAGATCCAAGGCTTGGCTAAATTCTTTACCAGCCAATAGTATAACCACATGTGAGCAATGTGAATAGAAATTTCTTGAATTTTTTTCCCTCTAAGTAAGGCTGCCAACTTGAGGAACCTTATTTCAAGCTTTATATAAAAAGATAGCGAGTCTCTATATGAAACTTGGGATAGATTCAAAAGCCTACTACGTCAATGCCCTCACCATGGACACGAAAAGTGGCTTATCATCCATACCTTTTATAATGAAATTTCCTATCAAACAAACATGTCACTTGACTCCACAGCTGGTGAGGATTTGATGAATAAGGGATTGGATGAAGCCAATGAAATTATTGAGAGTGTGACATTGAACCATCATCAATGGGCGTCTGAACGAGGTAATCCTATAAAGATTGTAGATAAGTATGAAGTGAATGCTATTGACTTGATGTCAGCAAAATTGGATGCTTTGACAAAGAGGTTTGATACATTTAGTGTTAATTCTGTAAACGTTGCAAATATGTGTTGTGAAGTTTGTGGAGATTAAGGGCATGCAAAGGACACTTGTCATTTGGGAGCTATCACTTCACAGTTAGCTCAAATTAAACAAGTAGATGTAATAGCTAACTTATATTCAAGGCCCAACAACCCTTACTCAGGAACATACAACTCCAAATGGAGGAATCACCTAAACTTCTCCTATTGCAACAATCAAGATCAAGGAATGCCAAAAAGTTTTGGGCAACCAACATGAACTCAATCTTTTCCTCAACTTGATAGAATGGAGAAGATGATGGAGGACTTCCTTAATAAGCATTCCAAGCTGAACGAGGACTACAATCAACTAAAAGGTACGGTAATAATTTGGAAGGTTGAACTAAAATACTTGAGACTCAACTTGCGCAGGTAGCTAGCTTCTCGCAAAGGACTCCAGGGACATTTCCAAGGAAGCCAGAACTAAATCCAATTAAACATTGCAATGTCGTTGTCCTTAGAAGCAACAAGTCCCTTGTTGAACCTCAAATACAAAAGCCACACCAAGAAGATGGCCAAGTACCAACGGATGGAGCTACTCAAATTTCTTTTGATGATAATCATATTCAAGTAGAATTTGAGGAAAAGTAAAACGAGCCTAGTCTAAGTCCACCATTGAGGAAATACGTGTCGTTGATACCATTTCCACCACGGCTAGTAAAAGCCAACAAGGATGAGGAGTTTGGCAAATTCCTGGAAATGATCAAGGCACTTTTCATAGAAATACCACTCCTTGATGCTTTGCAACAAATGCTAAAGTTTGCCAAATTCACGAAGGGCATCATCTCTCATCGAAGAAAGAAAGAGGTTTATGAGACTATCACAGTGACAGAGGAATGTAATGCACTTATCTTGAACTTGCCTCTGAAGCTCAAAGATCTTGGAAGCTTCTCTATTGCATGCAAGATTGGAACTACCAAGATAGGTAAAGCTTTCTATGATTTGGAGGCATGTGTAAGCCTCATGCCTTACTCGTGTTGTAAAAAATTGGGATTGAGTGATTTAAAGTTGACAACAATGATACTACAACTTGCTGACCTATCCTGTAGATACCCTTTGGGTATTCTAGAGGATGTACCAGTTGAAATAGTCAACTTTATAGTGCCTACAGATTTTGTTATCCTAGAGATGGAGGAGCACCGAAAAATTTCCATCATACTAGGTAGGCCTTTCCTTCTACAGCTGGAGCTATGATTAATGTTAAAAATCACAAACTCTCCTTAGCATAAGGTAAGGAAAACAATTGAATTTGATTTATCTAAGGCTACTGATGTATTGTTTGTCAAGGATGCTTGTTTCAAGATTGATGAGATGAAGAAGAAGGAAAATAACCACCCTGCTGGAAGACCACCGGATGAAGCACCAAGCCCTGTTGGTCAAGAAAAAAAGCGAATAATAAAAAATGGCAAATACATTATCCTAGCAAGAGCTAGGATGAAGGAAAGGCTTCAAAATGAAAATTTCCATGAAGGAGGGGAGCATAATCCTCTCAAGGCAAAGGCTCCTAGTTGAGCCAAAATAGGGGTCTAGCTTGTGACATTAAACAAGTTGCTTCTTGGGAGTCAACCCAAGTCTTTTCATTGCTTTGTTTTTGTTTCAGTCTTTTCTTTGTTTATTCCTATTTTTGGTATTTTATTTTTTCTTTCTATAGGGTCAAGAACACCCACAAGTGGGATGAGGTGAATGCCATGGGTGTGGGAAGGAGAAAGGCCAAGAAAAGACATGGTCGTGCTCAAATGACATGACATTGCTCAAACAACACAGTAGTGCTAAAATGACACAACTGTGCTCCAATGACACGACCATGATCAAACGAAACATCCATACTCAAATGACACGGTTGTTCCTTTACTCATCATCTTAATAAAATGAAAAGACACGATCGTGTTTAAAAACACATGGTCGTGCTTTTGATCACAAAAAGTCAGGCTGCAAAACAAAAGAAAGGACATGGCCATGTTTATGATGTTAAAGGAAAAGACAGGGCCATGCTTTTCAAACACGACTATGCCTAAGAAGGTCGTGCCTCAATTGTTGAAAAAAAAAATGACACAGTCGTGCCTCAAATGACACGACCATGAATATGCCCAAAGAGGCGACACAAGAAGGTTGTGTGAAATTTCACACAACCATGTCTTGGCCGAATTTTGGGTTTAAAACCTAAAGTTAGTCGTGCCTTTTCTCATTCCAAGCCAGTGCCACCGACCTTCCACCTTCAAACCTCTCCTCCTTCCCTCCCAAACCCTCAACCTTGACCTCCTAGTTTCCCTAAGGCCCTTGCTCTTGATTTCCCTCTCGTTATACTCTTCAAGAAGCTTCCTTTCTCAAAGAAACCCTTGGTCTCTTTCCTCCTTGAGGTTGAGGAAGACACTTCTTCTTCTTTCTCATTCTTCCCCAAACCTCTTCTTCATGCCCTAACTTTTGAAGTCTCTCTTCTCTTCTTTCTCCTCCTAATCTCTTCTCTAATATTCTCAAGCCCTAAATAACCACCCATTCTTCTTACCTCTTTCTTGAAAGAAAATATGCTTAAGGACAACAGAGGAAACAGAGACAAGGACAAATATAAAGCAAAGGTTTTTCCAAAGACAAAGGAAAAGGAAAATCTGTAATAAATTCTAGGGCGCTAAACACGCAAATGCGCAGCAAAAAGCCCTAGATCCTTTGCCACCGGATCCGTGCGAAGATAAAAATATTTACATATACTAAGTTTTCTTCTAGATCTACACTAGATCTACATGTTAGAGTGTATACCTTTG
>JBBUKS010000113.1:10398417-10410483 GCA_038050645.1 Hedychium gardnerianum | reverse complement strand
CCCCCCCCCCCCCTTCATTACCATGGAATCATGGAATCAAGCCGTGATGCAAGTTTCCATCCAAACTACTTGGATGACCAGCTATTGCAACAACTCCGGTGATCATCGGACATGAGGGGACGGCGGCGCCGGCTGAAGGGGGTGTGATTTCTATGCGGAGAGGGGGGAAATTTGGAGAAGGAAATTCAAAATTTGAATTTGGGGTGGTTGAAGTTGAAGTTTAAAATTCAAAATTCAAATATTGAACTTTGGGGATTCCCCCCAAACCAGTGGAAAGAGGGGGAAAAGAAAATGGGTTATGGGTTTTGCTTGACTCCACAACCCGAGAAATTGCAAGGCACAAGGCCACCCACCAGTGGCCCCTTTCTTCTCAAGAGTTGGCGCTGCTACTCAACCACGCCATGGAGCCGAAGATAGCAGCACAAACTTGAAGGTGAAGGAGGCACCTTGCTCAGATTTCCACTCGACGGTATGTTCCCTTTTGGTGGAATATTGGACCAAGGGAATGCATTTAGAGGAAGGGTTCAGATGCAGCCTTGCAAGGGGGAGGCTACCAATGGTTAGGGAGTGGGAGGGCGTCCGAGCGGAGGAGGAGGAGCATACTTGGGGAACCATCACAACAAGTTTTCAATCCAAGATGCCATCAACATCGAGACATTCCCGTCTCATATAGGTGATGTTGGTCCCTTCATGGAGGAGCTATTGGACGCTCGGAGCTCCGGCTGACTAGCCGGAGCTCTTCCGGAATCATTGAAGATGGCGAAAGTGTTGTGCTTGGTCGAGGATGGAGATTCTTCTACCAGTTTGTACCCCACTTGGAGGCGCTACCGGAGCTTGAAGTGTGGCTGGCCATTTGGGAGGCCGAGAGAAGGAGGATTGATGATGATGAGACATCATGACTGATAGAAGTGCAGGATGATGGCCTTATGCATTGGTGATGAGGGATGTATGGCTATGATTTTGGTCGCATTTGTATTGGTTTTGTGAGTATGTTTTTAAGTGATGTAGGTTGGGTGCCTCACACACACACCAACCCATATGATAGGTGTCAAGCCTCGTGTAAGGCACCAACTCATTAGATGACATCATGAGTATCCCATCTGATCCGGCATTTGTTCGGACGTGACGAGCGACAATCAACGGTGTCATTGGTTCTATATGTTTTTTCGATGATATCTATTTACCTTTTCATAAAAAAATGATTCTATAAATAACTAGCTTGACAACCTTAATCAGTACTTAATCTACAGTCCTCGTGGGATCGATATTTTATTACTGTATGACAATCGTGCACTTGCAGATTCGACACATCAAGTTTTTGGTATCGTTATCGGAGACTATTTTGATTGATATTAATTGACAAATGATTTGGTTAATCTACATTTCTTTTTTTCTTATTTACAATTCTGCATTTTCTTTCCTTCTCTGAAATTCTATATTTCTTTTTTACAAGTGATTGTGATTGTTTACCCTTTTAAGCGAAGATCTATAGAAAATCTTTTTCTTGTTGATTATGAAATTGATAAGGCATTCCATTGAAGTCGAAACTTGCAAAAGCAATCAGAAATTGAGCAAACACAACCAAAAGTCATAGCAAACAAAGCATTAAAAGACTATGCTACACCAAGCACTAGAGACTTAAGGTCTAGCATTACCAAACCTTCAATAGAGGCCAATAACTATGAACTAAGGTCGGCTGTGATTTCAATGGTTCAACAAAACCAGTTTGGCGGTGGACCAACTGAAGATCCCAATCAACACTTGGAAATATTTTTGGAGATTTGTGGAAGAATGAAGATTAATAGTGTATCTGCAAATGCAATTAGATTGTTGACGTTCACATTCTCATTGTGGGATAAGGCCAAGGCTTGACTAAACTCTCTTCTGACAAATAGCATAACTATATGGAAACAATGTGAACAGTGGTTCCTTGAAAAAAAATTCCCTCCAAGCAAGATAGCTCACATGAGGAATCTTATCATAAGAATTATGTAAAAAGATGAAAAATATTTATTCAAAGCTTTAGAATAGATTTAAAGGACTTCTACGTCAATTCTCTCACCATGGACTAGAGAAGTGGCTCATCATCCACACCTTCTACAATGGAATTACTTAACAAACTAAGGTGTTCTTATTAGACTCTGCAGCTAACGGAGCTCTAATGAACAAAGAATTGGATGAGACCGAGGAGATTATTGAGAGTGTGGCGCTTAATCATCATTAGTGGGTGTCCAAATGAGATAACCATGTTAAGATTGCTAGTAAGTACGATGTGCACACCCTAGACTTGATCTCAATGAAGATGGATACATTGACAAAAAGGTTTGATACATTTATTGTAAATTCTGTCAATGTTGCTAATGTATCTTGTGAAGTTTGTGGTGATGCAGGACATGCAATGGAAACTTGTCAATTGGAAGCTATACCTGCATAGCTAGCCCAAATTGAACAAGAGGATGGATTAACCAACTTCCACTCTAGGCTAAACAATTCTTATTCAGGGACATACAATCCCAGTTGAAGAAATCACCCCCAACTTTTCATATCGCAACAACTAAGATCAAGGAGGACAATGAAATTTTAGCCAAGCAAACTAAGCTTAGTTTTCATCATAACTAGATAAGATGGAAAAGATGATGGAAGAATTAATGGTCAAACTATCTCAAATAAGCGAGGATGTTAATATATTGAAAGGAACAATTAGTAATTTGGAAGGTCATACTAAAATACTTGTAACTCAACTCGCGCAAGTTGCTAGCTCCTCACCAAGAACTCTCAGGAGATTACCTGGAAAATCGGAACCAAATCTAGTTAAACATTGCAATATAGTTGTCCTGAGAAGTGGTAAAGCCCTAGCTGAACCTCTTGCAAAGATGATGACCAAGTCCCAATAGGAGGAGCTTCTTAGATCTCCTTTGATGAAAATCATACTTAGAAGGAATTTGAGAAAAAGAAAGATGAATCCAGCTCGAAGACTCCATTGAGAATCTATGTACCACCAATACATTTTCCACAAACCCTAGTGAAAGCTAAGAAAGATGAAGAATTTGGAAAATTCTTGGAGAAGATTAAGAAGCTCTACATAGACATACCTCTCCTTGAGGCTCTACACCAAATACCCAAATTTGTCAAGTTCATGAGGGACATCATTTCACATCGAAGAAAGGAGGAGGATTTTGAGATAATAGCATTGATAGAGGAGTGTAACACTCTGATTCTGAACAAGCTGCCTCCAAAGTTAAAGGATCCAAGAAGCACATGTTTGCCTCTCTCCAACATGTGGCATGACCATACCGAGGTTGTTTCATATGAGGCGTTTGAGAATTTGATCTTATGGCTAGGGTAATTAGCACGTGTTTTTGATTTTTATCAGACAATTGAGATTGAAGGTGGTAGGGGCTTTATAAGGGTTAAACGTCAGCGACATGCCTGTGCTTTCCTCCTTCATCTTTGAGTGTCTAGCGATTTCTTCTCCAGCAACTTTATTCTACACCCTCTTTGTCCGGCAATTTCCTCATAGGGTTTTGGTGTTCTCTAGTGTAAGTCTCTCCTGGTGTTCTTTAGATTTGGTTTCCAACTCTTCTCTTCTTCTCACCATATCCTTTGATACTCAAGCACTATGGTACACCTCCACCATTTCTGACTTCAACGGTGGAGATTTAGACATAATTAGGATGTGCTACGAGGTCCCTGTGGATCATCGCATAGTGATCCCAAATGCTCTTGACCGAGTTAACCTTCCTCCCTCTGGGTTCATCACTTTTTTCCAGGACCAATTCCTTGGAGGTCTCCGACTCCCTTTTCATCCTTTTTTTCTCACCTGTTGCCGAGTATTTTCATCTTCCCCTTCAGTAGTTGGCTCCTAACTCTTATGACTACTCTACGAATTGGTTATTATCTTCCGTTTGTATCAAATCCCCCTTACTCCCATAATCTTCCATTTTTCTATTACCCCAAGAGGATGGAAGCGAGGTCTTTTTCTTCCGGGCCAGACCGAAGTGCATTTTTTTGATGAAATGACCACTTTGAATAAAGGGTAGAAATCCCATTATTTATTTGTCAGACTGATTCCCCCTATATCATGGCTGATCGGCTGGCAAATGGACCTACCTAAACCTCCAGTTCTGCGTCAATATCATTCAAACCCAGCATATGTATCGACTGCTGAGACACTTTCCAACCTAAAGTTTGATATTAATGAGCTGCTGGCAGAATGCCTATTGTATATTTTTTGGTTGAGCCCAGTCGAAGCCAGACTACATCTTTCCTTTGGGAAGATTTTAACTTTTACTTTTATGTTACAGCTAGATTATTTACTTTTCCCTTGCAGCCCATACAATGTGGAAGGCTTCGATGAACAACCTTCTGAAGATGAGTAATGCGAAGCTGAGTAAGAAGGGTGAAGCCATATGGGAGAGTCATGGTGCTCCGCCGATCGGCTCTTCTCGTTGAGCGACCTCTGCTCAGGCTGCTGTGAGCGAGACTGTGAGAAGTAATATAGCGGCTAACACTGAGAAAATGAGGGGGGCCCGTCCCTACATGGTACCTACTCAGGTGCTTTCAGAATCTGAGGTGTCTTTAGAGTCTGATGTACCATTGAGAATTTCTCGGAAGAGACATCGAGCAGCAACTCCTGCTTTCGAAACCATTTCTAAGGGTCCGATGGTTTCTAAGATCATCCAAGCAGAACCTCTAGACCTCATGCAAGAGGCACTTCTGTTGAAAGTAAACCAACAATTAGTGGGCCCGTCAACAAGCTAACCTCTGTTCGATGTTCTTTCATCGCCACCCACGCTCGGAGTATCCTCATAACTTCCCTCTTAATCAGTGCCACCTCCGGTCGAATCTACTTCTGTGGCCCCAAAGTCGAATTCAGGTCATCATATTAAGTTCAATGCGACCTTCGAGGCTCCTTCACATAAAGGGGTTTGTGTCTCCATCCACGATACCTCCGAGCCCCAACGTATGATTAGGATGCTTGGTCCTCTAGATGAACCTTGGCAACTGGGCATGGACAGGCCCAAGGGTCACACGTCGATCGGCCTTGTCAACGGCTTCACCCAAGACTTGACTTCAGTAAGGTTCCTTTGTTTTATTTATCTTCTGCCATAAGGGTTATTGCTAAGCCACTTAATCGGCTTTTTTGTTTTAGTTATGGACTGCGAGAATGTCCATCTGCCATACTTTTGTGGATATCCTACACATGAACTAGGATCTGGAGAAGTGGGAAGTAGAGTTGGAAACAACAAGAGTATTATATTCGAGAGTATTCAAAGGAAATCGCCTTATGATATGTATTATTTATTAAATAAATAAATGATTCACTACTTGTGTACATATTCTTTATGTATATGATTGGATCTTAAACTCACTTATTGAATGTCCGCAATACAATTCATAACATGGGAGAACTTGTGATTGAATCATAATTAGTGATAATCTCTACATGTGTAATTATGAACGTATAGAAACATCCCTAGTCGATGAATTGATGGATTCAGATATCATCGATTCTATGAGACTAGCATATGTTATACTCCTTGGTTTATCCAAGAAGTTGCTCCTCACTGGATGGAGACATTGGGATGTCGAGAGTTAAACGTGTATGCTAGTTAAAGGTAACTAGTTCATTGGAGTGACCTTCTATAAGACTTCATATGGTTCTTTACATATATGGATATGTCAATAAAGATCTCATTTCAACTTAAGTTCAAGTTTCTTTCGACCTGAGGTATTCAAGTCATCTTAGTCATGAAGACTTATACTTTGACATCTTAAGCAAATATCTCCTTAGAGGTGTGGACCTGAGATGATTGGATATAAGTTTAAAGTGCCTGAAGGTGTTTGAATAGCCAAGAGAGGATTCATCGCTCCTTGTATAAGGAGACGTATACCCTATGGTAATTTGTAATGATTATTACTCATAAGTCTTTGATCATAGCAGAACATGTCAAGAGAATGATTTTCTTGGATAATGTGTTTGAGTAATTTGAATTCGTAGGATAAGAAACTACTACTTGGGCTAGGTGTGACATAGTCAGCCTAGTGGGAACTGACACATAGACTAGGTCCTGAACCAAGTGGGTATAAGACAAGTGAAAGGAACAAGGCATGACTCATTGTAGCTGTTGAAAGGTTCAGAAGTGATTCTTGAATCAATCGTTGACTTTTTGATCAATTAGGGGTCATGATGTACTACTAGGTATCACTCATGATCTATTCATAATTAAATAGTTAATTATGAATGACCAACATAACCGGGAACCTATAAGGTCACACGCACTATGAGTTTATCCGAAAGACCTAAAACGAATTTGAGAATTGGATTCTCACATCGAGAGAGATAAAATTTGGTTGGACCAAACAAATGGCAAATATGGAAAGTTATTTGTCAAAATGGAAGTATGGATAGGCCACATCTTTTGAAGATGTAATATACCCTCTTTGGTTTAATAATAACCAAATTGGTTTGGATTGATTATTGAACCAAGTGATTTAGTTTTGAACCAAACCAAGAACTTAATGAGTTAAGTTTTGGTTAAGGCTTAATGGGTTGGGTTTGAGCTTAGGAGATGATTTGCTCCTCAAGTCATTGAGAAGTGTTTTTAAATACTCTCCTATAGGGAGAGAATCGTTAGGGTTTTTGGATTATATCTAATTGTTAGGTCTTTCTCCAAAATTCATCTTCCTCTCCTCTCCCCTCTTGTGTCACTGGCCACCAAGGGAAAGACTCCTTTGGTGCCACCGCCCCAAGATCCACTGGCCGACCTCCTCCTCTGGCCATCCACCTCTCGCCAGCCAGCAGGATGCCGGAGGTACCTCCTCCAACAGGCCACTGCCGCTCCAAGGGAGAAGAACACCGGCAGACAAAATATGCCCGTCGGCACTGCCGCCCTCTTTCTGGCCTCCTTTCGCTCCGTTTCAACAAGAAAACATTGCTAACGAAACCCCGAAGCCTTGGGATACTTCATACTTCTTTTGGCAGCGAATTACGGACGTCGGACAATGAGAAAAAGGGGCAAACAGCCCCCTTTTCCTGCCGAATAGCAATCTCCCCTTTTGGTTGTTCTCTCTATTTGGTGTCTTCTAGTTGTGTACGTCGCCAGACACCAAACTTCGTCTTCACATGCAAGGCTAATACCTTTCACGAAGATTGAACTCGTGACTTCAAAAGTTGTCTTGAGGAGATCTCGGCATGGATACGAATAAAGGCGAGGCTCCAAAGCGTCGCTTAGTTGATGCCTTTTCATTTCACATGTTTCATCAGGTGTAACTAGAGTAAATTTAATTCCATAAAATTTTACGATCATGTTTGCATGAGTTGTATTCTTGTATGTGTGTGATGCGTGTGATGTAATAATTAGTTTTTATTATTACTATTTTTGTCTTTCGCTACACATGTTTACAAAACATGTTTTAGCACGCATCATATCGAGCTATCCAACAGTGGTATCAAAGTCTGATCGTGCTTCGACATGATTATAAAATAGGTTTACAAGTCGTAGTTGATCGTAGAATTACATTTGGAAAGTTTTCTATTTTGTTAGAGAATTCTAATTTTGGAATATTTCCTAATTTGTTAGGAAAATTCAATCTTAAAAATTTTCTCGAAGAATTTAGGAAATTTTTAATTTTGGAAAATTTTCCTAATTTGTTAGGAAATTTCATTTATGAAAAGTTTTCTGTTTTTATCAGAAAAAATTCACTATTGGAATATTTCCTAATTTGTTAGGAAAACCTAATTTTGAAATTTTTCTGAAATATTTTAGGAAATTTCAATTAAGGAAAGATTCTGATTTAATTAAAATTATTCTAATTATATTTCCTAATTTGTTAGGAAATTATTTTCTAATTAAATTAGATTATTCTTGATTAGAATTTTTCTAAATAAAATATGTGATTAGATTGGGAAATATATTTCCTGATTTAATTAAAGAATCTTGATTTATGAAAATCAATTCCTAATCATATTTTAAATCCAAATAGAATCTATAACAACCATGACATGAGTTATACTATGTCATAATTAGTTATGCCATGCGATATAAATAGTCATGATTAATTGCATTAACTATGTCATGTTATATATTTATGTCATATCATATTTATGTCATGTGTGCGATGTGTTATATCATATTTATGTCATGCGTGTGATATGTCATATCATCATATATGTCATATGTGCGATGTTACATGTCATCATTTATGTCATGTGTGTAATGTAATGATGACAATGAGACCGAAAACCCTTACGCCAATTTTAAAGTCTATACTTTCCGTTAATATGGTAAGAACTAGAGTCTAATTTCTTGTTTGGGTTGTTGGACTCACTCCAAGCTAAACTTGAAATTAGATATGTTCAAACTATTGAGATACGATTTCGTGATTAACGAGTTGACTTTAACTTGAAGCATTAGTTTGTTAGACTCACTCCAAGGTGATAGGGGTGAAGTTGGGTGATATACATACAATATATACTTGTTAATGAGTTAACAACTCGATGTTTATGCAAATATCAATTAGTTGATAGCATAATGTGATAGTTATGTATAAGTGATACATAATTGGTATATATGATACCCACCACTATAGCTAAGAATGACTTGTTGGACTCACTCTAAGGTTGTTCTTATCTATGGTGGATATCAACCCACTTGGAGAAAACCTATGATCTCCCTAATTCAAAGTAAGGGCTCTTGAATTCGATAAATAAGTGGGATTCTTGTATGTATGTAAATTATTTACATTTACAAAATTTTCTCTCATATATTTTCTCGTTTTGTATTTCTAGGTTATTAGATTATGCATGACGTCTTTGAATTTGTGCTTAATTTTGGACACGAACAAATTGACTAGGCCGAACTTCCTGGACTAGTATTGGAATTTGAGAATTATTCTCAAATCTAAAAAGATAGTCTATTTCTTGGAAGAGCCTCTTCCCGAACCTCTTACAGATGATGCTACTGATGACCAAAGGTTGGCCCATCAAAAGCACATGGCTGACTCGGATCTAGCTAGCATCGATGTCTCCAGAATTGCAAAAATAGAATGAGTATATGGATGCTCATACTATTATTTTTCATCTGCATGAGTTGTTTGATGAACAAGCAAGATCCGAACGATTCAATATCTCCAGGCTCCTCTTTCACTCATGAATGCAAGAGGGTTCATCTGCGGTACAATATGTATTAAAGATGAATGACTACATTGAGCGATTAGGATCACTTGGTTTTATGATGGATCATGAATTAAAGATTCATTTAATTCTGCATAATTTGCCCGAAAGTTATTCACAGTTTGTGATGAACTATCGGATGAATCGTATTGAATCCTCAATTCCTGAGTTGATCAACATGCTCAAAACTATGGAACCTTCTGTCAAGAAACATAAGAAGATTGTGATGTTAGTTGACTCTTCGAAGAAAGGTTCTAAGAGAAAGTCAAAGCATCAAGCCAAATGGAAGAAAAAAAAGGCCAAGATAGTAGAACCAACACCAAAAGGCCCATGTCACCATTGTGGGAAGATGGGCCACCGGCAAAGAAACTACAAGATCTATCTTGAGTCCATGAAGAATAAGATGGCATTTGATTCCCCATCTACTTTAGGTATCTTCATTACTGAATGTCATACAATTTTCTCAATCACTTGGATAATGGATACCAGGTGTGGCTCACATATATGTAATGACATAGAGGGGATAAGGGATAGTAGAAGATTGGTCAAGGGAGAATCAAATTTGTTAGTTGGCAATGGAGCAAAAGTTGTAGTTATTGCCATTGGAACTTATTTGTTAAATCTTCCTAGTGGACTAGTTTTGGAATTGGATAATTGTTATTTTGTTCCTGAATTAATAAAGAACTTTTGTTTCTTTTTTTTAAATAGAAAAGGTTTCCATTTGACATTTAGTAACAATTGTTGTTATATAACTTTGAATGACGTTCTTTATGGGACTGGAACATTATGCAATGACATCTACACACTAGATATATCCAATGACGTATTCAATATCGAAACGAGCAACAAGTGTGCTCGAAAGGATGAGTTGTTAACCTCTTACTTGTGGCATTGTCGCCTTGGACATATAAGTAAGAAATGCATGTCCAAACTAAAAAAGATTGGTAGTTTGGAATCATTTGAATTTTATTCATTAGAAACATGCGTCTCATGCTTAAAAGGCAAGATAACAAAGTTACTTTTTTCTGGAAAAGGTGAACTAGTGGGAGAGTTGCTCGGCCTCGTACATACTATTATACGTGGACCAATGTCAACTCAAGCACGAGGAGATTATAGCTACTTCATTACCGTTATCGATGATTACTCATGATTTGGGTATGTGTATCTATTGAGATACAAATCTGAGGTTTTTGAAAAGTTCAAAGAATTTAGAAATGAAGTAGAGAAACAACTTGGTAAGAGTATTAAAATACTTCAATCCGATCAAGGTGGTGAATACTTAAGTCAAGAGTTTCAAGATTATCTAAGGGGCGATGGGATATTATCTCAATGGACTCTGCCTTATACACCACAACATAATGGTGTACCTGAAAGGCGAAACCGAATCTTGTTGGACATGGTTAGGTCTATGATGAATCATGCAAGTCTTTCCAAATCCTTTTGGGGTTACACACTGGAGACAGTTGTTTACTTGCAAAACAGAGTCCTAACCAAGGTTGTCTCTACTACTCAATTTGAGAAGTGAACTGGTAAGAAACCTCATCTGGGTTGTCCTTCTTATGCGAAGAGAACAACATCAGATAAGATGGATGCTAAGTCTGATAAGTGTTTATTTATTGGTTACCCTAAGGAAATTAGGAGTTACCAATTCAATTATTCCTTGGAACAAAAGGTGTTTGTTTCAAGGCATGTTGTGTTCCTAGAGAAAGAGTTTCTCTTGCAAGAAAATAGTAGGAGTGAAGTTAAACTTAAGGAAGTTCAAGATACTCCAATAGACACTAAAGAGACGCCTAGTCAATAACCACAATCGATTACTCATGATGATGAGCCATCAATTGAACCTATGGAGACACAACCTCTTCGTAGATCTGGTAGGATACATATGAAAATAGAGAGATATGGATTTCTCATAAGTGAATCAAATGACATGTTGCTCATTAAAGATGAGGAACCTACTAATTAAGAGGAAATTTTAAAAAGTTCAGAAAGGGACAAGTGGTTAGCAGTCATGAAGTCGGAAATAGATTCTATGTACGAAAACCAAGTTTGGAACTTGGCAGACTCACTTGAAGGCACTACGCCTATCGGGTGTAAGTGGGCCTTCAAGAAGAAAACTAACATGGATGGTAATGTAATTACCTACAAAGCAGGATTAGTGGTGAAAGACTATCGTCAAAAGCAAGGTGTTGACTATGATGAAATCTTCTCACCAGTAGCTATGATTAAATCCATTCAGATACTCCTGGCTATAGCAACTTATTATGATTATGAGATATGGCAGATGGATGTGAAAATGACTTTTCTTAATAGAAATATGTTTGAGGAGGTGTATATGATACAACCAGAGGGTTTAACATTTGTTGACAAAAATAAAGTCTGCAAACTTCAGCGATCCATTTATGGATTGAAGAAAGCATCAAGGAGTTGGAATATCCATTTTGATGAGGCAATCAAAGAGTTTGATTTCTCACAAAATCTTGATGAACCTTGTGTGTACAAGAAGGTTAGTGGGAGTGCGGTCGTATTCCTAGTGCTCTATGTTAACGACATATTACTTATAGGAAATGATGTGCCTATTCTACAGTCAATTAAGAGTAAGTTGTCTAAAATATTCTTCATGAAATACATAGGAGAAGCAACCTACATCCTCGAGATTAAGATCTATAGAGATAGATCAAAATGGTCGCTTAGTCTTTTGCAGTCTACATATATAGACAAAGTGTCAAGCCCCGGGAGGGTATTTATCCGACAAAAATCGGACAGCACCTCCCCTGTACGGCGGATAATTATCTGGATACATAATACAACTAAGTCTCAAATACCCAACACGGGTATGTATCTCAACATAAAAGACATAATAATAAAACACAACCACGCAATTAAGGTTCAAC
>JBBUKS010000113.1:10376554-10398317 GCA_038050645.1 Hedychium gardnerianum | reverse complement strand
AAGAAGCAAACTCGTACACAGAGAATGAGGAGAATAGCAACACACTGCTATCTCCTTAATATATGCAATAACAGAAACTTAAAAATATTATACTGATAGTACAAAGGATGTAGATGAAGCGTAAGTGTCGGTATGCTTTGTAGTGTCATAGCAGATGATCTTGAATGAAGAGCAACAGTTGTAACAGGATGAAGAGCAGGGAGTAGTTGTCGTCGGCTCGGACCCTAAGGGCTTCTTTTATAGGCTACGTTCCGTCGATTAAAAAATCGATCAGTCGACTAATTCTTTCGGTCGACTGATCCTCCTATCCATTGACTGAACCCACACCCTTCCTTCTTTACTTTGATTCGATCCGTTCGATCCCGAAAATCACACTTGATCGATCGACTAATCTAGCTGATTAGTCGATTGATCCCTGTGTTTACTTTTTCTACGTTAATTCGATTTGATAGCTGTTTATTGTCTTATTTGATCGATCGACTAATCCCTTGGATTAGTCGACTGATCCCAGTGAATTTCATTTCTGTCGAACTGAATCTGATCTTCTCCACGTAGGCTTGATTGGTCGACTGAACCTCTTGTTCAGTCGACCGAACCCACTTTAAATCAGACTTTTATTTTCATCTGCAAAACAAAATTAGCATAGACAATAATAATAGAAGTCCTGCAAAATAAAAATTAGACCAATATAAGTATGCATGAATATGACAGTTCAGACTGTCCTAATCTTAACATAGAAACCTCCATTGGTTTTTTTTAGTTGGATCAGCACCTAGAGTTTGTCCCATTTGGATACAACCTCACTGCACTAACTCCAGGTGCTTATCTCAACTCACCTGCCAAATATCGGGTCCTCAAAACCTGTTTGGACTTTGCTCAGTATCGGATCGACCTTCCAGGTCTTCCACTTGACTCGATATCAGGTCCTTTAGACCTATCAAATCCTTTTACCATATGTCAGGTCCTCTTGACCCATCTGAACTTCCTGTCTGGTTTCATGATCTATCGAGGTTTTTCTTGCCTAGTATCGAGTCCTTCAGACCTACTAGGGTTTTCAGAATTGAGATCCTGTATACTGGATTAATTCATCATATAATAATAAATTTTAACTTTGAACCTTTGATAACATCAAAGCATAGATTTGATTCTGATGCTCCCTGCACCAACACAATCGACTCTAAACTTAATTAAATGTTTAGTTTTAACTTGTTTTGTCAATGATTTGTAACCGCAGCTTAGTTGAAATTTGTAGGATATATTGTATATTTTGTACACATTCCTTTGAATAGAAGATTTTTCTAAATGTTTGATAAAAAATGATGATTTTAAAGGTGGAGTACCTTAAACTTTGAAAGTTTTTATACATGATTAATTAGGTTAGGTAGCATCGGACCTAATTAATCATTGATATCTAAATTCGAAATTGCCTTTTAATGAACTTCTATTTGAATTGGAGACTTGAAAGTTAACAAGGATTGCGATTTAAAAATTGAGAGAAGAGTAGATAAGACGTAAAAACAATAAATAGAGCAGGACATTTATAGAGTTTGTGAAGTATAGTAAATTAATCATAAATAATCTAAATTGTTCAAAAGAGAGAAAAAAATAATCATTCAAACCGTCAAGTAATAATTTTTATGCCCCAAACCTTCTAAACCGTTAACCCAGGTCCAAGGGTAACCAACCCTATTAATGTGGTTAAGGTTTCAAGTTGGATTTGATTTAGACTCGTCTTATATCTATTATATATATATATATAATTATAGTCAAGTGGTTATGGTTCTAGTCTATTAATTTGGGTTAATTAGTCCATTGATCTGATTAAGAATTTGGGCTATAATTACAATGGCTCCGCACCCACCCATGGCCTCGATCAAGCCCAATGCATCGGGCATGGGCCTTCAAGCCCTGTCGCGATGCGCTGGCTATATTTGCCGAAACACTGACGCAACGCGATCCCTAGCAACTTTTCTCGGTCCAAACCCCAAACCCTTCTCTCCTCTCCTCTCCATGGGCAGAACGCTCGACGTCGCCGTGGTGGAGACACTGCAATCTTCTCGTCTCGACGAAGGAGAAAAAGACCCTGCAAAGAAATCCAAGACGAAGAATAAGAGAGAAAAGAGCAAAGTTAAAGACTCCAATAGCAGAGCCCTCCTTGAGGATGAAATCGCTGCCGTGGATTCCCCTGCAAATGGGCACAATGAATCCGTGAAGAAGAAGAAGAAGAAGAAGAGAAAGGCAGACGATGTTGAGATCGAGTTCGACCCTCCGCAGAAGGCAGAACAAGATGCACAAGTGGAGAAGATTAACAAGGTTAAGAAGAAGAGGGAGAGTGAGAATGGTGCTCATTTTCGGGATGAGCTAGCGTCAAAGGTGAATAAGGAGAGGAAGCAAGTCGAAGAGGAGGGTGGGAAGAAGGGTGTGGAGGTGGAACAGGGATCGAGAGTATGTGGATCCGCGATTGTTTCTGGAAACAACACTTCAGGTGCCAAGTACAAGGCTCTCACATCATTCTCCGAGACTGGGCTCCCGGCACAAGTCCTTGATTGCTGCAAAAGCTTCAGCAAGCCTTCGCCTATTCAATCACATTCATGGCCTTTCCTCTTAGATGGTCGTGACTTGATTGGTATCGCTGCCACTGGATCCGGTAATCTCATGAACCTTTTACCCGACTCCTTGTTTTAATTAGTCTTCATGATTTATGCTCATTCAATTTGTTCCTGCCAACCTGATTTCTTTTAAACCCTTAACCCATGAATGTATCCATTGAGATTAACTGTGGTGATTCCATCTCGTTGGACTATACTTTTGTTTGATATAGACCTGTAGCTTGTCATAAAGGATCACATACTATGGTAGACTGTGAAATATATCATTGTTTGCTATCAATACCAGTCCTGTACATTCTTAGTTTCACCTCTACGCTTTTCATTTTCTTTTTAAGATACTGAGAGATGTGTACGGGAATGTTGTTGGTTTACCCTTTTCTACAGGAAAGACACTGGCATTTGGTGTACCAGCATTAATGCATATTCTACAGATCAAGAATGGGAAAGAATCCAAAAGGACAGTCCCTCGTTGCCTTGTCTTGTCTCCTACAAGGGAGCTAGCTCAGCAAGTATGTTCGGTTTGATTTTGTTTTCTCTTTCAGTTGTTGTTCTCAAGTTTTTTTTCTTCTTGTTTTACAGAATTTTACTGATTATAAATCTTAAGACAGGTTGCCTAACAAACCCCAACACAGTTCTCCAGTTAGTTAATAGTTCATATGTGCCTTTTGTTTTATACTTAAAAAAAATCTTTATAAACTATTGAATATTTGTAATGTTATGGTAAGAAAGCTTTGAAATTTAATGAAATCTTATGTTTCACATATGTGGTACATGAGTTAATGCACTGATATTGCCTGAGACTTGGAATCATTGTTAGAATTTTCCTAAATATAAATAGTTCAAGAAGTGTACAATTATGATTGAGAAATATTGTGTTTATGTTGATCGTGTTTTTTGTTGCATCATACAATATTCTGTAGCACATGTTCTTTGATGAATCTTAAAAATGTTGGTACGCACTTTTTGAGGCTGAACTTCTCTTTTTGGTAACAGATTTCAGATGTTTTAAGTGATGCCGGGACTACTTCAGGCACAAAGACAGTTTGTTTGTATGGTGGAACTTCTAAGGGACCACAAATTGCCTCTCTAAAGTCTGGAGTTGATATGGTTGTTGGTACTCCTGGTCGTATGAAAGATCTAATTGAAATGGGCATTTGCCAACTCAAGGAAGTAACTTTTGTGGTATGATGATCTTCATTGAATGTTCTATTTTTTTAGTCTTCCTTTTTTCTCGCATAATGTGGATCTTTTTAGAAAATTATTGTAAGACATTCATCATACTATCATTTACATGTTCTGATCTAGGAACACAGAATCTGCACTCAATAATTGACATACAATATAGTTTATAAATGTTGAATGCATGATTGATAGCTCAAGTGATGCTTCATGGGTCCTTTTTTAAATGAAAGGATATTACTACTGGTTCCCATTTTTGGTAAGAATAAACTAAGGGTAGCACAATTTGGGTTGGCAAGTTATAAACGGATTGTATCTCATTCACCATGACACATTCATATCCTTTGGGCCAAATTATATAATTTGCATATGATCCACTTTCAAATGGGTTGCCTTGACCGAAACTATTTAATTAAATGAGTTACACGGGATATATTGTGCCACATGACCCGTTTAATTAAATGGGTCATAATGGGCCATGTGACTCAATTCAACCTATTTAATTAAATAGATTGATCATTTTAAACCCAATTCGATCTCTTTATTTGCGGGTCATAACTGGGTTAACTGCTTATAATCCAAACTTGTTTACCAATTCAAACCTGCCAAATTATGGGTCAAGTGTAAAAGGGTTGGGTCAATTTTTATTACCCTTAGAATAAACTATAGATTATTATACAATTTTTTCGACCTTAATTCATTTGCAACTTATTTCACTATTATACATCTAATCTTTTGGGTATAATCGTAATTATAATTTTCTTATAAGTCGTAACAATTTCATTATGTTCAATTCTTCTTTTGTGCAATTCATCTTACTTGGATTTATAGTTGTCAGAACTATACAACTCATGATTCCTATCATACAATATGATACTATTCATATATGAAAAATACAATTCTTACATATGAATTGGAAGTGAAAATTACCATAATGATTTAGTTTAATTTAATGCAAATTTCATTTTATATTTCTAAATATGAGAAAGAAAATTAATTAAAAGATTAAATTTTACTAAAATACCCAATATGCTAAAATTAAATCAAATTTATTATAAAAGAAGAAAAATTATTGAATTTTATATTATAGTTGAAGGGTAGCTTTGGTGCAACGATAAAGTTGTTGCTGTGTGAACTTGTGGTCACGGATTCGAGTAAAGGAAACAACTTTTTGCAATGCAAGGTAAGACTGTGTACAATAGACCAAATGTGATCCGACCCTTCCCCGAGATCTTGGCCGAAGCTTTGTGCACTAGACTGCCCTTTATGATAAAAGTAAAGTAGTTTGATAATTAAATTTCAAAGTTAACAATAAAATAAAAAACCATATCAAGTAGATAAGAGTTGACAATAGCCAATATGAACTCAACATGTAACAATGATTGAGAATAAATTCTCACATGTGTACATTGAAACAACAAGGAAGAAACTGATAGTAACTTTAAAGTTCTTGTCTAAGTTGTTTTTTATTGACGATAATGATTTTCCATTTCAAAAACATTTGATGAGCAAGCTTCCTATTACTTATTTTATTTCTATTCTTAATGGGAAGAGATAATCAGTAATTTGTACATTGTTTTAATGGAAGTATTTTTATACCCTATCTATTTTATTACACTATTAATAAATTATTATATTATTTTGTATACTTTTGAGATAATCAATGAGGAAGAATAGATTGTCTCAAGTATACATTGAAACCATAAGGGGGAAATTGATACTAACTTTAAAGTCATGTTGTGTCGAAGTTGTCTTTTATTGATGGCAATGATTTTCTATTCAAAAACATTTGACGAGGAAGCTTCCTATTACTTATTTTATTTCTATTCTTAAAGGAATTAGATAATCAATAATTTGTACATTGTGACAATGGAGGATATAAAATTGTATATTTTTATTACAAATCAACATTATCACAAGGGAGGATATAAACTTGTATATTGTTATTACGGATCAACATCAACTTTATCTATTTTATTACACTATTAAATAAATTATTATATTATATTATTTTATAATCTTTTAGTATATTTATAAATTTTTATCAGAACCTTATATATAGTTTATGGCTCAATACAATTCATGATTCGATAATTGACCATAACAATTCAAAATAGAAACCTCGATTTGACAATCTATTCATGCACAACATGATCCAAAACATGAATTATGAGACAATGGCCCTAAAAACGATAACATGAATCATGATACAGATTGAAACTAGACAGAAAGTTTAATAAATTTGTCAAATTGATAGATTAGTTGAATATTTATAAATTAAAATTATAACTAATTCTGTTCCTATGTTTTTATCATTTTGCTTTTTGGATTTTTTGATCTAATATCATATGATATGCAAGTTGATATAACACAATTATCTTTTGTCTAGAGCATAAATTGCGATCCCTTGGCTCAGATTATGTTTTCAGCCGAAAGCCATAAGAACTATTTAGAATCTTATTTAGAGGTTTCTCATTGCTGATCTTGATTCCCCTTATGTCTGATGTTGGTTCACATTGGTTGTCATAATCTCCCCGTTTCAAGGTCCCATATTCTCGTTATTGTTGATTTATATCAAGTCAAATTTTCTTAGCCAGAAGTCATATGAATCCTTTATTTACTCCAAATCATTCTATTTCTCTTAGTGGATTTTGGCAACGCTTTTCAGCTGAGGTTTGCCCCATGATTTATGCACTGTCCTGGTAATGGACCAATTTTTACTGTGCTTAGTATGTGTTAACTATTTTTCAAAGATGTTCATTCTGACTTTTAATTCTTACATACTGGGATTTACTGTGGTGATCATGCCATTTTGTGTTAGTTGTGTCACCTTGCCAAAGTTGACTAGTAAGGTGCATGACATATTGCTGAGGCAGCTGAAATTGTGAACTCCTTTTATGCATCATGTGTCTCCTAGCAGAATGCTAAAAGCATCTCAGTATAGGCATCACCATAACCAATGGATAACTCATTGTCGTTGCCACACAATGGATTTGTAGTGATGCACAAAACTAGTGTACCTCCTGGATTGTACCATAGGAATACAATATACTAGAGTCTGTACTAATTGTTCCATTTTTGTGCTAGAGCTGACCAGCAAGGAGCATGTCATAAATAGTATTCAGCCAATGTAGCTGTTTACATCCTTTAGCAATGATACATGCTTTATTGGTCGCCACAATGAATTTGGAGTGCTGTACAAAACTAGTGTAGAGTAATGCCATAGGTACAATACCCTAGAGTCTGTACTGAACGTGTCATTTTGTGCTAGAGTTGACCAGCAAGGGGCATGGCATGGTGCTGAGCCAATTCATGTTGTTTACATCCTTTAGCAATGATATATGCGTCTTCAAAGGGGGAAAAAATGCTAAAGCGTCTAAGTAAAATTAACTCCAATCATAATATACATTTCGAGTAATTAGTTCTTCATGAGGGTTTTACCTGACCAGGGATGGCTAGCTAACCCAACTGGTGTATTGTCTTAATCATGTGTTGCGTCTGTTCTACAAATCTAGCTAAACCCTAAACCCTATATAATGTAAAACCAAATCAAGGCCTCCAATCACACAGAAGAGAGACATTTTACAAAACAATGGGATAACTATTTAACGAAGAGTAGACCTCACATGATTAATCAAAGGAAATTTATTAATTAAAATTGATTATTACAAAGAGGCTATAATTTTTATTGTCTATTCTAATCAAAATAGGAAAGGAATTCTGCTAATATAGAAATAAAGTAACCTTATCAAATTCTAACCAAAATAAAAATTCTACTATCAAATTAAAAGATATCTAATCCAAAAACAAAATACTTTCGAAATTCAATTGCAATTCAAAATTGAAATTTATACAATGTTTGCATCATTCTCCCCCATTAAAAACTCGATTCCATGCAGATTGGTGGAATCTTTTCTTTAATTGTCATTTTAAAGTGTAGGGAATAATTGTTTCACCAATGCAATTCAATCTCAATTATCTTCCTTTTCCATATGCCCTTGCCAATGTGCAAAAATTAGGCCATGTCCTTGGAGCTTTGACTTTATGGCTTTTTGGGTGTCACTTCTACCTTAGTTTATTATAGTGTGAGGCTATGGCCATATCTTTACAGTAATCCTTTTATAGCATAATGGCATGAAGGCTTATAGATAATATGAAAAATTTAGGTTTGTAAATGTAAGAGAAAATTTATCATGATAATAAATACTTTATGATATTATTATTTAATATAATTTCATTCTTAGCATCAATGTGTCTCTCGGATCAACTTACTTAGAATCTCTATATGGCAAAAAATAATAAATAAGGAAACTAATTAGACAAGACTTTCATGTCGTTATTAACTTTAAAAGGCATATACCAATTAAAGCTTTATTTGATTTCTTGATTTCAAGATTGATATCTTACATTTCTATTTTCTTATGTTTGTTTTGGTTAATTTCCTCTTTGGCTTCTCTTGGTAATATCAAAGAGTTATGACATATGAGTGGTTTAAAATCTCAACTAGTATCGGAGTTTTAGTTTATGATCGGAACGATACGGTTTCGGTATTGTGCCGTGTCGATTTGGTTTCGGTATTTTTAAATATAAAATATATTAACTAAAAATAAAAAATTTAACCTAAATATTAAAAATATAAAAAAATATTATTTTTTAAAAAGAAAAAAAAGGATTGCGGCCCTAAACTCTAAATTCTAAACCATATGATAAATAAATAAATAAAAAATCTATTATATATTTTCGAAATTAAAATAAACAATATATATATAAATATATATATTAAATTAATGTGATAGTTCCTAATGTTAAGCCAGTTAGATTTTCCCGATTTATAGCTAGTAACCTAAGTTTAATTAGAAAACCTAAGTTTGCTGCTTCGCACTCGCGCGACGTCCCACGTCCTAACTTTGATCGTCGATGTTGCCCTTCCTTCCATATGGGTAGCAATGACGCTGTCGCCCTTTTCCTGTTACGTGCTGCTTGTGATCGACCTCTCTGCCGCTGCCTCACGTCTGTGCTTTGCGCGACGTCCTACGAGCAGCGATTGCCTTTGAGACCCCGCGGAGGTCACCGCAGCTTCTGCGATGGCCTGCGGTGCCCGGCAGTGGGCGGCGGGTGGCGGGTGGAACGATAAATTTCACCCGTTTTACTCGGCATGGTATGAAATTTTAAACATACGAGTCTAATTATATTTGATTGTTCTATAAATGAATTACAGTAGAAGTCATCTAAAGTCCCTCATCATCAAGGTTTCATATAAGGTGTCATCATTAAAGGGCTTTTCTTAACTTTTATGTGAGGGCTTTTTTAGGTTTGATTTAGCCGAATACTTTTTTAAGCTTAATTTCTTTAGATGAATTAAAAATTCTTTTATTATGAGTGAATTAGAGGCTCTAAATGTTGTCTTCAAATTAGATTCACAGATAAAGGATAATGTAATCATATGTTGAGGTGCCTATCATCGATGGAGCTACATGTGTATACAAAGTAATATTTATTAAAATTATTTGTTTGGTCGGATCTAGTTTTTTAAGAATTTAAGCTCTTCTTCATTTGAACAGCTAGGTTCATGTCTCGTATCTCTTATATATGATAGTTATAGTGTCTCGTCCTATCAAGAAGAACAAAGCATATTGATAAGAAATGATGTGTATGAACTAAAGCAATGTAATAAATTAAACTACAATGATGGATGATGATGACAAATGAACTTAAGATGGAAGTAAAAAAAGTATAGCTATCTCATTTTTTTTTTATGGTTGATGTTCAAACTAAATAAGGAAATAATGAATGGTAAATGATAATTGTGGAATTTTATAAGAACAATTAAATAAAAGAAATTAAATTTATCAATTAATCAAATAAAAATGATTATCAAAGAAGGAAACCTCGAGCTGTGCTAAAGTTGCAGTGTTTGATTGGAACGTTACTATTTTGGTATCATTCCGATGATGCTGGTGGTAAATTAGAGATTGTACGAGGAAAGAGATGAAACAGAAAGAGGAGACATTGTTGTAGTGTTTAAAATATCTAACCGTACCGATTGCCATGGGCAGAATTTATCGTTCCGCTCACCGATCATTACGACACCGGCACAAGCACAAGCACAAGCACCGATCATATGGAAGGTCTCCCGTGGCGGCCTCTGCAAGGCAGCGAGGCCTCACACAAAGTCGCTGCGAGTTCCTCCGGCCACATGAGGCCTCGTAGAGGCCATCATGAGACAACGCTCTTGTGGCGACATTTTTTTCTATTTCTATTTTTTTTTTCATTTTTTTGAACTGTTAATTTTTTTTTCAAACCGTTAATTCGTTTCTCTCTTAATTCTTTTTTCCTTTCCCCTCAATTAATTTCTTTTCGTATTCCTTTCTTCCTTAAACACATGGATTTTTTTATTAAGAATGAAGTTTCTTTTCCTAGCTAATTTGTTTTCCTCCACCCGTGCACATGGGCACACATAAAAGCTAAGGGAGAAAAAAATACCTTGGGAAAACTACCTCTTTAAGGATAGAGGGGATAAATCGGTAGGAAAGATAGAAAACAAAATTAAATATTATATAATTCTTAAATACTATTACGATTGAACTAAATTATTCTACGTATAAATATATTTTAATTTCAAACTAATCAAAATCAATTCAATTCAATTTAAATCTACTCGATCCTAATCACCATGTAACCATGTCTGGACTCTAGTTAATGTTAAATTGACTTTTACTTAATCCTAATTCTTAAAATATTTGTTTAATTTAACTTATTTAATTATTTAAAATATAAAATTTTAAATTAGATAAAATTTAGTATTTAAAAGATTTTGTAAGTTCTAACTTTTGTGATATCAATTGAGATCGAGAATTAAAGTCATCTAAGAATTATCACATATATATATATATATATATATATATATCTCGGTCCATTTATCCTTTCACTATACAATAAAAAATTTAACCAAAACTTTTACATATTCTCAAAATATGAAAATTACATTAATCCATGATAATTTCAAGTTTTCAAATAAATATAACATGATTAATCCTTAAGATCATCAAAATATATCTAAAGATGTAGAAATCGAAGATCAATCTTTATGACTATTATAAATGCAAGGTCTGATTTGAAACCTCTGCAAATCTAGGGATTTGATAGCCTACACACCTTATCTTGCACAATCATGTGCACCTGCTGAGGTGACATAATCCTGATCATTGATCATATCACACATATTTTGATCAATGATGTGCAGGTGACCACTTCAGCAGGTGTCCATGGTTGTGCAGGATAAGGTGTGCAGACTAACAAAACTATATATATATATGTATATATATATCGGTCCATTTATCCTTTCACTATACAATAAAAAATTTAGCCAAAACTTTTACATATTCTCAAAATATGAAAATTACATTAATCCATGATAATTTAAAGTTTTCAAATAAATGTAACATAATCAATCTTAAAATCATCAAAATATATCTAAAGATGTTTAAATCGAAGATCAATCTTTATAACCATTATAAATGCAAGGTCTGATTTGAAACCTCTACAATAAAACTTCAAAATGAAGATCAATCTTCATTACTATTGTAAATGAAAGTTCGTGGACTTAATGCCTTTACAATAAACTTAAAGATCAATCTTCATTATCATTGTAAATTCACGTTCTTGGACTTGATGGTGGACTTAATGCCTTTACAATAAAACTTAAAGATCAATCTTCATTATCATTGTAAATTCATGTTCTTGGACTTATGCCTCTGCAATACAATTATAATTAAAAATATTTTATTGTGTAATAATAATAAAAATATATATTTTAAATTTATACATTTAACAATTATTACAAAAGATTCAATAGGTGTCAAATATCTCACGATATAATATCAAAAGTTGAACTCAATATCAACATCTCAAATGTATACATATTTAGCAATTAAATATTAATAAAATATTTTTTTAATTAATATATTTTATATTTAAAAAATATTGAAATTGTATCGGCACGACACAATACGGTACCGAAATTGTATCGTTTAGGTTATAAAGTGAAATTCTGGCACGGTTCGAAATTTTAAATCTTCCATTATTGTGCCAATTAGTATCGTGTTTCAGTCAGAATGATACATGTTGACTATTTGCACGGTATGAGATTTCAAACCATGACTTGTACCAAGATAATGTGAGGCCTGTCTGTTGCTGAAATTACCATTAGGTTTGAGGCTGAAAGGTGGTTGCACTCGATCTTGCAATTTTTGGTATCTGTTATACTGGATCTAACTATCCGGTAATCGATCCTTAACCCACTTTGTAAAGTTGGTCCGTAAATAGCATTGAAGATGATCTTAACTATATGCATTTATCGATGACGGCTCACCACTCAACTCAATACTTTTTCTTGTACCACCTAAGAAGAAAAAATACAATTCCAATCAAACTAAGAAAAAAATATACTATAACTTTTATAGACTATTTCAATCAAACTAAGAAAAAAAACTAATAATTTAGAAATAAATTAACCTGCTTAAACATTAACTAAAATAGCATACTCTTGTATTAAATCAAAAGATACCCAATTCAAAAACTCAATACAACCAAAATTCAATTACAATTCAAATAAAAATTCAAAATTTAAATTTATTCTATGTTCACTATAATTTGCCTACTTTTCTGTACTTTGCAAATATTATTTTGCTTCTCAGTAACATGCAGATCTTGAAGAGTGCTTACTCATGGTTAACTGATAATTGTAGGTTCTTGATGAAGCAGACAGAATGCTTGACATGGGTTTTGAACCAGAAGTCCGCTCAATATTAAATCAAACATCATTAAGTAACACTTGTTTTATTTATTTATTTATTTTTCAAATCTTTGAAAATAGCTTGATATTTTATCATTAAGAAATATGATTAGAAATAGCTTGGTTGTATTTGCATCATTCTTTGTCATTATAATTGTTTGGACCTAATTGTAATACTAGTGATCTAGAATGTGATACAATTAAAGTTTAGTTTTATATTGTGTATACATAGTGGGGACTACCTCTGGTTTTAAACACCAATAGTTTTCTTATTTAAAGTCTAGTTTTATATTATTCATGCATAGCATGAAACCCCAATAGCTTTCCTAATTTATATGGTATCAGAGCCAAATGGGTTCATCCCTTCGCGAGTTCCATTTCTGTGAGCTTCTTCATCATTGAGTGGAGATCTCTTCATCTTGTTCAAAGCATGGTTGATCTGTTGTCTTATGAAACACCAAATGCTGTCATCATCAACAAGCAGAAATTGCTTGGGTGATGGCTGCTTCCGTGAAGGGTTCTCTCAGTGCATTGATCACCTGACTTCAAATTGGTGATACCAATAGGGAAACCTGCTGCCTTGTTCTTCTCAACCTGCTGTCCTATTCTTCTGCAGCTTTCTTAGTTTTTCACGATTTTTTCTGTTCACAGACATCTGTTCCCCTGATGCTAGGAAGAATTATTCCTGCACTTCTCAGATTTCCACTTTTCTCTTTCTGCTGTTTATTCACAGATCCTCTTTATGGTCTCTAGTTTTCAGTGACTCTGTTCAAGCAGATCAGATTAGCTTGTTTTTTTTTCCAGTCCTTCCATTTTTGCTATTCTTTGCATCGTTCCTGCAGTTTCAGTTATCCTCCATTGATTCTACAGTTTCAATTCTGTGATTTTTCCGGATTATATTCAAGTCCTCGCTGTTTACTGTTTGATTCCAACATCATATTCTGCTACATTTCCCTTGCTTTCCCTCCATTGTCAATTTCAGCAAGGACAACCAGTTCTGAAAACCTGATACAGAAAGGAAGTGTTTCAAAACTCAGAGAATTGGTACCACCTAATACAGTTGAGAGGTAAACAACCTCACACAGAGAACTGAATGTACTCACATAGAGAAGGAAGCTCACAAAGAAAACTTTTATCAAGCAAAAGAGTGTTTTAGATGGGGGATTAAGGTCTAAGTCTCCAACCTAGACAAAATTAAATAAAATATAAAATTATTCGAGAAATGAATAATCCTATGGCACCAAAGAGAAATACATCATATTACAAACTAGAAAATAAATCATATTAAATTAAAGGTTTACCAAAACCATCCTACATCTAATGAGAGAATTTTCTTAAATAAGTAGTCCTCTTAAGAGGTTTTACCAAAATAAAAATTTCTGAAACTTTTAGAATTTAACTTCCTAATTTGCATTGCGCTCCCCCATTGAGAACTTGATCCTAGACCAATTGTTATCATCTTTCTTGGCTACTTTCCAAGTACAAGTAACAATAGTTTCTTCTTTATGTTTCTTCGAGTCTATAACTAAGAAACATATGCATTTTCTTTCTTTCTGGTTGCCCCTTATAATGAATAAGAAAATGTGTTGACTTGTCATGGGGTGAGAATGATAGCTGCATCTCCATAGTAGTCATGATGTGGAAATGATATCTTCTTTTAGTTGTACATGGAGTATCCAGGTTGAGCATCTTTTATTACTATTGATATCACTGTCGACACACCATCATCATAATAGTGGGCAATGTTCTAAATGGCGGATGAGGTGGCGGCTTAGGTGGGAGGTGGACATCAACCGCATCGCTTTTGTCAAAGGCGGCGTTTTAGGCGGTCAAAGTCAACGTAGGTTAAACTCACCTCCTTCTGCCTCGAACCATTGCTGCCGCTGCCGCCATCGCTGTTGTTGTCTGCCGCCGCCACCATCACCTGCTACCGTCATTAGTGCGAGGTGTCGGCGCGCCACGTATGAACGCGTCGCCTTGGCCCGACAACAAGTCCGTACCCATCACGCAAGCCCGAACCTATCGCCCGAGCCCAACGAAGGGCTCAAACGTGTCGCCCGAGTCTGGCGATTGGCCCGGACGCGTCGCCCGAGCCCGGCGACGGGCTTGAACACGTCGCCCGAGCCTAAAATACCCACCTAAAAATGTCATTTCAAACCTCAATTCAAGTTTTTCTTCTTTTTTTGTGCTGGCCCTGCAAAAGTACTCACCTAAAAATGTCATCATTGATTGAAATGTCATCACTTTTGCAAAACATTCTATGCTCATCATAGATACAACATGATTTTAGTGATATCAATGCATTTTCCAGTACCAAACAGATGACAATATAAATTGAAAGAGAATCTTGCTCCATCCTATGTATTTGGTAGTTCTGTCTCTTGATATTTGACAGTGGTGGATTAATGGTATTAATTTTTTCACATTACTTACCATGTTGAATGACTGCCTGTTTTACATTTAGTGAATCTGAAATTGCTATCTATGTTCAGTCATTGTCTTGTTTTAATTTGAATTCTGTAATTTCTTTACAATATTGCATAAAATGTTGTTCTTTGGATGTCTTCTGAATTACAAAATCTCGTCCCTTTAAATGAACTGATATATTATGAAGTGCTGTTTTTGTTATATATAACTCATCCTTGCTTAAACAGCAAGGCAGATGGTGATGTTTAGTGCAACATGGCCTTTTGCTGTTCACCAGTTAGCCAAAGAATTCATGGATCCAAACCCTGTGAAGGTATAGCTACTGTTTTGTTTTGACTTGTTGACATAGTTGCTGACCTATATCCTGGAATTACCGCTTCCAGGTTGTTGTGGGATCTGAGGATCTCTCGGCTAATCATGATGTAATGCAGATAGTAGAGGTAATTTTCATTTTCTAGTTAAACAATGACTGCATTGTATGCTCCTTTTACTTATCAACTTAATATTCACAGGTCTTGGATGATCATTCAAGGGATTCTCGCTTGGTTTCCTTGCTAGAAAAATACCATCAATCACAACGGTGATTAATCGAATTAGGATTGTTCTTATAATTTGTTTTAGTTGCTGAATTTTCAATTCTTATAGTTTATCTTGCTGCACAATTGATATAAGTTACACATGAGGCCAATACACCTTAAGGAAGTGCAAATTGTTGTTTAATAAGCCTGCAGATTTCCTGAATGTTCTTTCTGCAAAATCAAGATAATGAAGCATTAAAGTAATCAATCTCTTTTAGTTGTAGTCTCCAATTAACTATTATTTTGTAACAGCAATCGGGTCTTGGTTTTTGTCTTGTACAAGAAAGAAGCTGTTCGCGTCGAGAATATGCTCCAAAATAAGTAATGTGACTTTCTCCTAGTTTGTTTTGACATAATTATGGTGTGATTTTGTTCTCCTAAGCCTATACATCTTTCAATTTGTTCTAGCTTCAACCTTGTGTGTGTGTGTCTCTAGTGTTTGCGATTTTTTTGTTAGATTTATTATTGTTACCTTTTGTTTTCTAGAGGATGGAAGGTTGTTTCAGTACATGGAGACAAAGCTCAACATGATAGAACAAAATCATTATGTTTATTTAAGGAAGGGACATGCCCTTTAATGGTGAGTTTAAATGTCGAAACAAGTTTGCAATCTGGCTCATCATTAAGTTGTGAAAAACTAGTCTGCAATTGATTTCCCCTTTTCTGGTTATTTGAATGGTATCATCCAAGCTTAATGTTGGTACTGACATGGAGAGAGTTTTATTCTGGTCAAACTCTTGTAGATTGCCACAGATGTAGCTTCCCGAGGATTGGATATTCCTGACGTGGAAGTAGTTATCAATTACAGCTTTCCTCTAACCACTGAGGATTATGTCCATAGGATAGGTAGGACAGGCCGTGCGGGTAAAAAGGGAGTTGCACATACCTTTTTCACCAAGGAAAATAAGGTAGCATCCAAAATCATACTATTGATTTTTGTGTCACTTGTTTGTTATGATGGTGTTGAACATGCTATTTTGTTGCTAAACTTAGGGTCTTGCTGGAGAACTTGTTAATGTCCTTCGAGAAGCCGGGCAGACTGTTCCTGTAGCACTTACCAACTTTGGAACACATGTGAAGAAAAAGGTCAGTAGGCGAAGTACTCTCTCTTTGTCACTGTTGTATAGCCATCTACTTGCCTCTTTGCCATAATGAAATCTTCCTTTAGTTGATGCAAAACTATGTTCCTTACTATGGGAAGAAACTATTATTATTTTTCTAGGTATGGCATTAGGTATGGGAAGAAACTATTATTATTACTATGTAGAACACTATCAGTACAGTTTTTCATGATTGATCTTCTGTAGTAATTATAACTTTTAATTGATCACGAAATCCATGTGGAAGTCGAAAAACAGCAAAAACCAAACTTGTCTCATGGTTCCAGTACATGCCAACATTGAGCATCTGGAATGTTGCTGAACTGTTTTTATGTGTGCAATTTATATATCTAATCTTTCTTCAAAATGATAAAGCAACTGCAAGATATTAAATATAATGATAGCATTTTCCCCCCCATTTTGAGTTGGCCTCGAAGAGATTGAATTCTTTGAGTTGGCTTTGATCTTTTACAATAACTTATCATCAATATCATTCATGTTTATGATTGACTACTCTTAGAGTGTTGGGGAATTCAATAATGTTTTCTGAATTCAGTCTCTATAGTTATTATCTTATTTGATATGTGTGCTTGTTTCTACTTTTCATCTGTCCATTCATGCTTTATCTTTCATTATTACATATCCTCTATTGCACTATGTGAAATGGTTAAGATCAATTTAGACAGGAGATATACTAATCACCCATTGCAAGAGTTTTATGTAATTTTAAAGGATAAGGAGGATTTGCCATATTAATCTCCATGTCATCTGGTATCAAAGGATAGCTTATCCAACTAATTATTATGAAGAATCATGAATTAATGTAGATGTGTTTGCTGTTTGGTTAAACTGTTTAACAAAGCGACTCTGGAATGATATATCACGTTCATAATATTGTAGAGGTTGTACCCGCTCACAAACAGCACACATTTATCACAATATAGCTACAAAAATGTACATGACTACATTCTAAACTATATGTACCTTAAAGCTTCATGGTTGTCTACTTTATGCAGGAATCGAAGCTTTATGGGTCGCACTTTAAGGAAATCACAGCTGATGCTCCAAAGTCGACTAAAATTACATTCTCAAACTCAGATGATGAAGATTGATGATATAGCTAGCAAGAGGAACAACAGATTGATGGTTGACCAGCATCCATCCACCTTACTTGTATTACTGGTGATAATTTATGATTAGAGATTCTATTTAATCCCCAAACCTCAAGTGTTGCATATTAAAGTAGAAGCAATTGACGCTCAGTATGAGCAGGGCAATTATTTGAAGAAACTGGATTTACAGATTGGATGCTGCATAAGCAATTTGTGCAGGTCTAACATATGGATCTCAATGTTCTTTGCCCCTTGGTGCTGATGATACACATTTAAGGGTGGATTTTACCCGACATGTTGGCAATTTTTGTTTCTATATTTTTCATTTTAATATCTTGGAATTCTGGCAAGTTTGAAATAATTTGTTTTGAAACAGCTGGTGTAGTTTGTCATTTTGAGTTTTGTTTTGATCCATATGATGTGGATATAGATATCTATTAATCCTAAATTGTCCATGTCTATCATGCATAGATATAAAAATTGTGCTTAGGGTTAGCACATTTTTTTTATTTTCATTTAATGAGAATTAAAATGATGTCTAGCATGCTTCTTATCTAATGAGGTACATCATCATAAGTTGCACATAAATTAAATGATACTTTTGCATTTACCGTTGAAGATTCAATTTGATTCCAGCTTCATGTTTTTCTCGAGTTTTTCCTTTCCCTTGGCATTTGATTTTGAGAATATTTTTAGTTTTATAAAAGAAGCATATTATGTGCTCTTTGGCCATTTATAATGTGGATGTGGATTGTACCTCCATCTCGAGTGACATTAGAGTTTTATGCTTGTAGGACATCTAATTTTGTAGTGCTCATTTTTTTCTACGCTTACAACATGCAATATGATTTTTAATTTTAATATTTAAAACTTGTAAACTTTTAGGTGTGGGATCTTCAATACTTGAAAGAGTAAAACTCTCTCAGTCCATACAGAGGTAAATGCTTTCTCTTCCACTTGATTAGTTGAGATGAAAGAGTAAAACTCTTTCAAATTGAGAAGTCTCATTATATGGTGGTGGAAGGGTGATATTGATGTCGTGAATTACAAGTATATGATTTATCATTAAATAATAAAAATATTATTGTTGATTTAATATTCATTAGGTGAGGTTGTAAGATTAGTTATCTAAACGATCGAAGTTGTATATAATCAAGTTAGAGGGGAGAGAGAGAGAGATTGAAGGAAAATAAGTTATCAATGGGAGAAATTGAATTGAGGAAATGATTTTAGGATTTTGATTTTATTACGATGTTAATTGATGTTCTAAGTTTTGTTCACCTCTCTAATTTCATGTTTATTTTATTATAGAGATTTTAACCAAATTATCTAAACAAACCTATGGGGATTATATCAGAGTGCTTATCACAAATTCAATGTCAACAAGTATGGTGAATATGCTAGCATGTTCGCCTAATGGATACTCCTCTCGCTAAGGGCTCCGTGGTACAACTAAATTATCATTCTACTTCCTAACATCAAATTGGGACAAACCCATTAATCTCTTGTTAGTTAATCCCTTGCAAGGAATCAACCTTCTTTTGAGGTGATGATTCTAAAAAATTCGTTTAAAGGGATACCCCCTATCACATGAGGCTCCACGATCATACAATCCAGAATATCTCCTCTTGGTGACCCATTCCCCACATCTAATCACATATATAACAAACATAATCAATAGAACAAGAACAAGTTGTAAATATATCATTGAATAGAAAAATGACCAAACATAATTCACACATCAATATCACATTATAATTACTCTCTACATCCTAAAATCCGGAGAACTACTTCATAGCGGAAGAAATTAACCAAGAGACATGAAAAGAGGTATTCTACAATTTAATATACGAAATAGAGAAGAGAAAAATGCTTATCAATGCGATGGTGGCCTCTTCGGATGAATTTCTCGCTTAGATGGAGGACGGATCGTCGAGACCGCTCTAGAAATGGATGTCTAGGGTTCCCTTCAAAGGGGGAAACCCTCCTTCCTCAATTAGGGGGCTTTTTGGGCCTTTTATAGCCCTCCCAACTGTTAAAAATGGTTGAAAAAAAATACCCCATGACCCCTGCACAGGACGTCACACGACTGCGTCGTGTTGGCCTCGGCCAACATTTATGGCCGAGGCACAGCCGTGCCATTTTGGCATGGACAAACTGTGTTGGCTTCTGTGGGAGGATGGTAATATGTAGACAAGGCACGGTTGTGCCTGGGAGGCACAACCGACCAATGTTGAATGTTGGAATCTTGGTTTTTCCTTCGTTTTTCGATCAGTTTCTCCCATAGGAACTTGCCCGTGTCATGAGATATGGTCGACCAATGTTGAATGCTGGAATCTTTGTTTCTCCTCCGTTTTTCAATCAATTTCGCCCATAGGAACTCGCCCGTATCATGGGACACGGTTAGTGCGTGTTCCTTGCTTCTACCTCTTGTTCTAATATCGATAATACTCTATTTTTGCTCTAGAATTGCATCCTATCAACAAACCAAGAAAAGAGCAGATCTCCGAACTAAAAGAGTAACAACAATGAAATCATGTAGAAATAGGGTGTACAAATACAAATAATACTCATGAAAATCAAGAGAATATATATCAAACAATATTTAGAAACAAACATAATTTACACACATCACACCCCAGACTTAAACTTTTGCTTGTCCTCAAGCAAAATCTACAATCTAGATGTTAGATGTGTAAATAGCACACCATAATCCCTAGTGAATCAATCTAATCCTATTGTATATATTCATTGATGAACATGATACAAAAATTATTTGAGTGTGACCTAAGTAGAAGTTTTCCATGCTCAGTGCAATAAGTGGCCTAACCTCTTCAAGTGTCAATCTCCAAACCCAGTCAAATCGTCATCTACCTTGTTCTTCATGCCTCTGGCTATAGACACTTATCTGTCACTCACAAAGTTCATCCCTCTTAAAGTCTTGTGAAATTATGGATAGAAAAAAGAGATCAAATAGGCATATACTAGCATACCAAATCATAGTAACATAAATATCTAGAACAAACGTGCTAGCATTTTACTATGAGGAACAAACAAACAATGACATGATGAATGATGCAACTAGAAATTGAGCTAAAAGACAAACAAATGAAACATAGCTAGATCAAACCAAACTAGAGTTAACTTATGTACAAAGCCCCCCAGACTTGGACAATTCATTGTCCCAATGAAAACTAACCTGGAGGAGGACGAGAAGGAGGAAACCTAGGTAAACGGGGCAAGGTCCCAATATGCTCATGGTAACGATAAAGACTAGCAATCTGCTGTCTCGTGACATCTATAGAATGTCAGTGTTCCTCCTCTCTCTCTCACTCCAGGTACTAATGGCCAAAGAAATCAGAGACCTGGCGATGAAACTCGTCGGATTTCCTAAAGTGATTTTGCACCTCCTGGAACTGATCCTGAGACATAGCTACATGCCCCTCCAAAAGGTGCTAGTGGGCAACATTCTCATCATGAAGGGCATCCAAAGAGGCGCTAAAGTCAGAAAAATTAAACTCGGACCGTCCTATATCACCATATACAAAAGAGTGTAGCAGAATCAGGTCTAGAGGAAGAGGGGCCAGGTCTAGGGGAAGAGGGGCCAGGTCGATCCATGAGAGTGTAAGCGTGGCCGGGTGCGATGTCCCTAATCACCAAATTGGCATGATTCTTGATTGAAGTACGCTCGGGATTTGGTAACTTAACGGGGAATCCAATCTTCCGGAGAAAACTATATCCATCTCTATAACAACAAATCATTTTCATTGCCAAGCAGGTGTCTATATCAATCTTAGAGCCACCATGAATAATATCTAAATCATATAACTCACATCCTAAGGTCACAACAATACGTGTAATCAAGCCGCTAGAGACTATAGTACCCTATGTTAGTAGAAGCCCTAGAGCCAATTATGTGATGATTGACTAAGGACTTTTTGTATCATATTCTATTATTAATAAA
>JBBUKS010000113.1:10362851-10376454 GCA_038050645.1 Hedychium gardnerianum | reverse complement strand
GAATGTATAATTAATCTCCATTAATCATCTTTAATGGGTTGGATTTTAGCATATTGGATTAACCATTAACCCAATAACATAATCATTAACCCAATAACATAATCATTAACCCAATAAGCCTAATCATCTCATAATTGGCTCTTAGGGCTAATACTAACAGTTAGCTATTCCTGTGTTATTCCACACTGCAATGTAGTTGTGATTTTAGCATTGACTTGAGCCTTCTTTTTGTTTTCACTTGTCCAGTTGCAATAGGGAACTGACTGCCCATCATGATTTGTAGGTAGTTCTAAGCCTTATTTTACTACCAGATAGTTTTTTTTTTATCTTATTCATGAGGTAGTATTCCATCCTATTTTTCCAATAGGCAAAATTATTGTCATTGGAAAGTGGCGAGCGGGTTGTGCTGAAACCTTTCTGCAAAGATATTTTTGAAACAAATATTTTATTTAAGTTGTATTAAAGTCTAGGATAGGATATGAGTTTGGTTTGCGTTTGGTTTGGTTGTAATTAGCGCTAGAATTTGGCTTGAGCTTGGCTCGGATTATTAATTAATTTGTTTGGTTTGTTTCATCTCAAGCACAAAGTTCACCCCGTGTTAAATTCAGGTCTTGCTTTGGGCTAATTCAATTGATTCTACACACTTGAATTTGATTCACCTAGCACCCAGCTAGGAATTTTCTTACTTGGTTCCCAACCAAGATTTTAGCTACCTACTCACTAGGACTTTTTACTAGTCAAGTTCCATGACTTACCCACTTGATACCAAATCGTTAGATTTCACTAAACCTAATTTTAATCGTAGTCATATATCAAAACTTTGGATTAAATGTTATGCTCTCAACACCAATATTGTATTCTTTAGTTTTCAAAAGTGTAGATACGCAGAGCTGCATGGTTAAATAAAGTAAAGTAACAGTCTCGCTCACAAAGGTCTAAATGAGATTTGTTTGCATTAACATTAAAAGATGAATCAACATAGTAGGTGACTAAATAGCAGTTATAGGTGAAAGAACCGTGAAAGAATAGTGTAATATGCCAACCATATACTTAACTCGACCAAGTGTGATTCAATATACCAATGCATGCCAGTGAATGACATGGTATGTGTCTTGATGAATTGCTATTCATGTACTCAAATAGTAGTCTTGTCTTTCTAACTATTGAGCTCACTTTTGAGTTTGATAATTTTACTTACCATTTAAGCTTGAGTACATTACTTATATCATGATATGCTAATACTGGTTGACTTTGTTGTCATAGTTTGAAATCTCGTACCCTGCCAGGTGAAATGATCGAAATGTATTGTTTAGATAAATCATCAAAACTCGATACCACTCAGTACCAAAGCTCAAAATCTCAAGCCATATCTTACTTTTGGTCTTTGAACGAAAAGATACTATTCTAGTATTGTGCTGACGCTTCGATGCATGATGTTGTTAACAGATTGGAGGTTGAAAGATGAAGAAGATGAAGAAAATGATATTGTCTATGCTTAGTGGTATCGAGTTTTAATAATTTATAGAAATAATATGTTTCAACTATTTCACTTAATATGACACAAGATTTAAAATCATGCTCAACATAGATAATGTCTCCTTCCTATGCTATATCTCCTTCCTTTTTCAACTCCAATTTATTACTAGCACCATGCATCGAAATATCGGCATAATACTGAAATAATATTGTTATAGTAAAAAATCAAAACTTCAATATAACTCGAGATTTTGAACCTTATTTGTGAAAACAATAGCCATCTAGGAGAATTTGGTACCGAGGAAGACTAACAAAAGGATTCTATACATATAAACAAGACTTGACCCAAAAGTATAAATGAATCATTGGCAAACCCACATTTTGTTCCCCAATCACATTCTTTCTTTATGAGTTTATTCTCGTTAGAGTAACATATTTATTTCTGAATAGATGAATAGTGAATATGCACATTGGGATCATTGAGGTGGTAAATGGACACACAACTATGAATGACATGATTTGGGCCATATTTACACTTTAATACCATATGGATTGAATTCAATTCCCTCCCAAAATTGTTTCTCCTTCTATTATTCTGCATAAACAGTGTATGAGAAAGAAAAGGATAGCTCGGTGCACGAAGCTCCCATTAATACGGGTCCTGGAGAAGGGTTTATTGTACGTAGTCTTACCCTGCTTTGTAGGAGGCTATTTTCGAGACTTGAATCCTTTAGTGTAGTATCGGAGAAGCGCTAGAGGGGGAGGTGGTGAATAGCGCGTGTCGTTTTTTCATTTTTTTTGAAAAACTTGAGTTAATGCAATGGAAATAAAATAGAAACAAGCACATAGCTAACGACTTTGTTTTTACTTGGTTCACAGCTCGACGACTGCTAGTCCTAGGCCCACACCCATTGAGTGTGTTCGTCGGGCAATTCACTAATAGTATGAAGATTATAAAAGATATTGAATTCAAAGTACAACTAAATAAAAATAATTATACCGACGACTTCGAGTAGAAGCTTAAGCGTAGTTGTCGGAGTAGCATTTTGGCGTCGTAGAGCAGTTTTTGGAGTAGTACATGAGCATGGAAGTCATAGAGAATTGTGTTCTGAGGTTGCTGGTCGAGCCTTCTTTTATTGACTTATCTAGGCGCCTCAATCCTTTTGAGGCGCCTCAATTGAGGCTTATCTGATCCTCTTTCATCGCTGCTTATCCATATCCAGGTACCTCAATCCCTTTGAGGCGCCTTGATTCCTGATGTGGCGAGTTTTCGACGAAGCTTTATCCTACTCGAGTCTATCCCTTCTTAGACGCCTGAATCCCTTTGAGGTGCCTGGATGTTGACATGTGTTGACCAACTGCCACCTCATCCTGCTGCGAGCTGAGATAATCAGGGCACCTAAATCCCTTTCAGACGATTATATAAGCTTAGGGCGTTTGGATTATCTTTTCCAGACTTTTTGACTTCTGTAATCTATTAGTACAAAAAACATAATAATATGAAACAAAATGATTGGATAGTCTTTGGGTCTTGACTTTTGGATTTCCTCTGAAATCCTAGGTCAGATCGATGCTTACTGTTCCCACAATGGAGAATGCGTCCTCACCTACCCCTCTCAAGAGAGTTTACCTGTTTGTCAAACATCCGGTCCTCTTGACCTATTTAGGTTTTTGCTTAGCACCAATCTTGACCTTCGAGACTTCTCGCTAAACTTTCGGTCCTTGACCTGTCTAGACTTTTGCCTGGTATCCTCTACCCCAGGACTTCCTGCCTAGTGTCCTCGACCCCTAGGATTTCTGTTCGACGTCCTCGATCTTCTAAGTCTTCTGTCCAATCACCTTGACCAAGACTTATTTGCCCGGTCCACTCGACCAAGACTTTTTTTCCTAGTCCATTCGACCAGGACTTCTTTATCTAGCCTTAACTAGGACTTTCCTACACACTTAGTCAAGCTCTTTAGAACAATAAGTCTTAACTTTAAACCTTTGCCAATATCAAAATACATGTTTGATTAGCTAGTGCTTCTAGCACCAACAATCTCTCCCTTTTTGATTTATGACAACCTAGTTCAAAGTTAAGTAAAACATAGTATTTTTGAAGAAAACTTAACAAAAAAAACTTTATAAAGTTTCAAATGTGTGAATTTTCAAGGTAAAAAGATTTTTCAAAATATGCTCCCTCTTAATTTAACACTCTCCCCCTAAATAATTTGAAAGCTTGCATATTTTTGAAATCCATATATTTTGAAAATTTACCTTCCTTTCTTCAAAAAGAAATTAACTTTAACTTCTTTCTCCCCCTTTTATATATATCAAAAATTTTGCTAGGAAGAGAAAATAAAATTTGAATTTTGAAAAATAAGACATTTCGAAAACTGAACATTGACATTTGTCAAAACCATCAATTATATGCAAGATTTGAAAGTTTTTGCAAGTTAGAAAGAATTCCCTTAAGTTTTTGAAAAATTAGACATGGGATTTTTTTTTTCAAAATTCTTTTTCCAAAAAGTTTTTGAACATAGATAAGTTTTTGAAAACTTGTCTAGTGCAATTTTGAAACATATTAAACATTTTGAAAAACCTTCAAGAATAGATAAGTAATTTCTAAGGTAATTTGCTAAATATATATTAAACACTTGCTAGATTTCAAGATGAATATTCCAATCAAAAATAACTTTAAAATAAACTTAAGTGGACAAAACTAATTAATCAAGATTCCCTTAAAGTCCAAGCAGGCAATTAAAAAATAGTTTCCTTATAGTCCAAACATGCATTATTTTAACTAGTAATAAAAAATAAATCATCTAGGAATTGTCCTTACTACCAGAAGATAGCAGATTGTTACTCAGTCAATCAGGTTAAGTGCATGTGTTCAGTTAGTAGTTTACTAAGAAGGATCACTTAGCTTGATTAATATGCATTGGTATTTTTAGCCGAGATTTATGACGATGCACATATATAAACATCTTAAATCCAGACTTAGCCCTAAGCATCTCAAACCATTATAAGTGTCTCAATACACAAGCAAGGTAACCATAATGTGCTTGTGAGATGGTGGCTGCCTAAATCTATAGGTTCATGCTTTCTAAGGAAGGACCTAGGCTAAGTCCAATTTTTGAAAAACACTAATAAAAATAGGAGTTTTTTTAACTTAGTATAATAATAAAAAAAAATATTAGTAAAAAAAACCTAGAAAAAAGTATGAATTTTGAAAACAACTTAAATTTTGAAAATAATTTATAGGTCTTATTTCTACTGAGCACATTCCTAATTATCTTCTGAGTGTGCTAAACTCAGCTTCAGGTAAGGGTTTAGTAAAGATGTCTACTAGGTTAGACTTGGACTCAACATAGTTACGTATAATGTCACCCCTAGCTATATGATCTTTTATAAAATGATGTTTTATTTCTATGTGCTTAGTTCTTGAATGTTGTATTGGATTTTTTTGTTAAATTAATAGAACTAATATTATCAATTAAGACTTTTGTGTTTGTATAGTTTAGTTGAAAGTCCTTAAGTGTATGCATCATCCATAATAGTTGAGCTATACATTCTCCCATAGTTATATACTCTACTTCAATAGTGGATAATGCAACACAATGTTGCTTTTTATTGCACCTGACTAGGCTTTGATCTACCACTTGTACTTTTTCTGTCCAGTTTACACCAACATAGTCTTAGTCAGAATATCCTATTAGGTCAAAACTGGAGGTCCCAAGGGTACAAAATTCCTACATTTATTGTGCCTTTGATATACCAAAGTGTTCTTTTTACAACACTTAGATGTGATTCTTTTGAACATGTTTGATACCTAGTACACATACCTATTGTAAATAAAATATCGGGTCGGCTTGCAATTAAGTAGAGTAGATTGCCTATTGCACTCCTAAAATATTTTAAGTCAATTGGTTTTCCCTCTGGATCATTATCAAAATTTACATTTGTTGCCATTAGTGTATTGATTTCTTTAGAATTTCCATTCTAAATTTCTTAATTAATTCTTTAGCATATTTGTTTTGGAAGACATAATTACCTTCTTTGGTTTATTTTATTTGTAAACCTAGAAAACAAAATTAAGTTCACCTACTAAGCTCATTTTAAATTCATTTGCATTAATTTGATAAATTCTTTTAAAAATCTTGTGTTGGTTGAACTAAAAATTATGTCATCTATGTATATTCGAGCTATAAATATGTCTTTTTCTAAGGATTTAATAAATAGGGTAGAGTCGATTTGTCCTTGGTTGAATACTTTAGAAATTAAGTAGGTTGATAATCTTTCATACCAGGCTCTGAGTGTTTGTTTCAAGTCGTACAAGGCCTTTTTTAGTTTAAAGACATGGTTTGGGTGATCTAGATCCTCAAATCTGGGTGACTGACCTACATAGACTTCTTCCTCATTGAATCTATTAGGAAATGTAGATTTCACATCCATTTGGTATAATTTAAATCCTTGCCAACAACATCCTAATGGACTCAAGTCTCGCTAGTGCATAGGTTTCATCATAGTCAAGTCCTTCAACTTGACTCAATCCCTTAGCTACTAATCAGACTTTATTCCTAACAATTTCTCTTTAATCATCTAATTTGTTCCTAAATACCCACTTTGTGTTAATAACTGATTTAGTGTCTAACTTAGGTACTAAGTATCACACTTGATTTCTCTCAAATTAAGCTAGTTCTTCCTGCATTGCTATGATCCAGTCAGGATCAAGTAAGACTTCTTCTATAATTTTGGGTTCAATCTTTGATATCAGAGCTATTTGACTTAAGTTTTTATATGATAACCGAGTTCTGACTCCTAGAGTTGGATTATCCAAAATTTAGTCAACTAGATGATTGGTTCTTGTCCTAGATGTTCTTATATTAGGATAACACTTGGTTCATCTAGATGGTTTGTATTAGGTTCAGGTCTAGGTTCATCATTTTTTGGATTTCTAATATGTTGTTCATTATTTAAATTAATTGGGTTAGATTGATTGTTGTTGTCTCCATTAAATATAATATTAATTATTTTTTCAACTCTTAGAGTGTGTTTGTTATAGACTTTATATGCCCTACTAGTTGTTGAGTACCCTAAAAAGATTCCACTTGTTAACTTAGATTGAAATTTTCCTAAGTAGTCTTTCGTATTTAATATATGTATTTTACACTCAAATACCCTTAAGTAATTTATGTTAGGTAATTTATTATAATAGATTTCATAAGGGGTTTTATTATATAGTTTATTTATTAGAATTTTATTTTGGATATAGCAGGCTGTACTAATTGCCTCGGCCTAGAATTGATTAGTTAGATTGTATTCATTTAACATGGTTACAGCTGCTTCTTGTAAAGTCCTATTTTTCCTTTCTACTATTCCATTTTGTTGAGAAATTATAGGGCATGAAAATTCATGGAGGTACCCATTAGTTTGGCAAAATTCATTAAACCTATGATTTTCAAATCCCCCCCTCCCTATCACTTCTTATTCTTTTAATTTTAATATCTTTTTCACTTTCTATTAATTTACATAAAGTGTTAAAGTTTTCAAAGGTTTCATCTTTGATTTTTAAGAATTTTACCCAAGTAAATCTTGAGTAGTCATCAATTATTACTAAGTAGTTTCCGCTTAGTGATTTAGCCCCGTAAGAATCGAATAGGTCTAAGTGTAGGAGTTCAAGTATTGAATTGGTTTGATTTAAGTTAGTTGGTTTGTGAGTTAATTTAGTTTGTTTTCCTTGTTGACAAGCATTACAGATTATATTTTCTAAGTTCTTTAATTTAGGTATACCTCAAACTAACTCATTTTTACTCATCTTTGAGATGAGTTTTAAGTGAGTGTGACCCAATCTTTTGTGCCACAACTTAGTTTTCTCTTGCTGTGTCAGTAGACACTTAAGTGAGGTGCTTGATAGGTTTATTGAATAGATATTATTTTTCCTAATTCCTTTAAGTGTTTCTAGGACTTTCAATCTACTAGCAGTACTTTACTAATAACAAAATTTGAGCTTAATTCAATGTTACCTATTCTAATTACCTTAAGCTTTCCATTGTTGTCAAATGCAACTGATTCTAGGTTCTTGAGTTTTAGTTTAGTGAACTTCAATTTGTCTCCGTCTGGAATATCCATTATCTAATATCTATTGGTCCAAGTCTTTATATTCCTATACATAAAGTATTTTGATTTGGATCCAATTTTTAGGGATTTTAAGATAGAATAATTGATTTCACCTAATTATTCCATCTCACCTAATCTAGGTTATCAAAACATGTTAGTGGTTATCTGTGATATGGAAATGTAAACAATTATATAGATTTTATTAGTTTTAAAAAAAAAATTAATTTTGAGTTAAATTAAGTTGGATTATGTTAAGTTAGTTTAAACACATTGGTTTTATTAAATTTATTAATTTAAGTAAATTATGTTAAATCAAGTTAAATTGATTTGGTAATTATATTTACTTAGATTGATTAAATAAATTAATTATATTAATTAAATTATTTAGATTAATTAAATTAACTTAAGCATGTCGAATAAACTAGGTTAGTTAAATTAGATTAAGTTAAATTAATTAAGTTAATTTAACTTAGTTTAATTAAGTAAATTAGTTAATTAACTTAAGTAGTTAAAGTAAGTTAAATAAAATTAATTTGAGTTAATTAAGTTAATTAAATTTAAGTCAAATTAGATTAATTTTGATTAAGTAAATTAAATTAGTTAGATTAAATTAGGTTATGTAAATTAATTTATGTAAGTTAGGTAGTTTGATTTACTTAGATTAATTAATTACATTAAGTATGTTAAATGAATTAGGTTAGTTAAATTAAGTTAACTTAAATTTGAATTGATTAAGTTACTTTAACTTAGCTTAATTAAATAAATTAGTTAATTAAATTAAATTGTTAAAGTAAGCTAAATAAAATTAGGTTGAATTAACTAGATTAATTAAATTAATTAAATTAAATTGATTAAGTAAATTAGTTAGATTAGATTAGATTAAGTAAATTAATTAAATTGATTTGTTAGGTTAGGTCAATCAAACTAACATTTATTGAACTTAGCATCTCACCCATTTCTAAATTTTCAAGCAAGGGAAACTTATAGTTATGGTGAGATAATTAAAAATTTTGTTTGAATTTTAAAGAGGGTTGTTTAATTTTGTGTTAGATTCAAACTTAGCTTTGGGACCTACAAGTTAGTGTTTTTAGCATAAGCTTTTAGGCTATGGTGAAACATAATGGATATCATTAGAGTAACCATGCCTAAGACAAAGCTTCACCAAAATAATTAACTCATAAAACTTAGTACTAAGTTTTTGTCTAACTAGCTCATGTCTGACTAGGGTAACTTCAGCTAGATCCATTAAGTTGATTGCACCAAGTAGAACACATATGATTCAACCTGGACATACTTTCAACAAAACTTCCTTAGCCTACTATCATCCCAACCCTTTTTGATATTAGGTTGTCAAAATCAATCAAACCTTTTAACCGTTCTAAATTAAGTAAAAATAAATTAAGCATGCAAGATAAAGCAGTAAATCAATCAAACATGCATATCAAGAAAAGATTATTTTTCTATTGGCTCTTCCTAGGTCATACCCTCGATAAGGTCTATATAGGTAATGGATTTGACTCTTGGGTATCCAATATTGGTTTGGTCCAACTTGATTAATCAAGCTTATGTTAGGGATCCATGCTTGGACTTGGTTTCTAGTGTTTCGATTTAAAATTGACAAGAAAGATTTAAATCGTGTTTTAGCCTTGTATCCTAGTCTAGATCGATTATATTAAACCCTAAACCCTTTATTTTCCAAGTATCATATCAAGATACTTAAACCGTAGTGAATTGTTCCAATGATTTTCCAAGTTCTTTGACTTGAATTTTCAAACTGAAATTTTCTTCCTCAAGTTGTTGGACTTGAGTTGAAGTTTCACTTTGAACTAGTTCAGTTAAAGAACTTGGATTAGTCTCCTCCTTAAGGGCTTTTACCTCATTTTGGAGTGACTTGACCCAGACGTTGGATTTGGCTAATTTATGAGTTAAATAAGATATCATGTTATACAATTTATCAACTAAAGTCGGACTTATAGCGGTGTTGGAATCTTCTGAACCAGATATGGATCTGTGTCTTGACTCGGACTCGACTTTAGATTTAGTCTTAGACTCAGTCTCGATCACTTATTCATGTGTCGATAGTGCGAGGGAGCTTGCTTGATTTTGTTCTTCTTCATCTGAGTCTTCCAACGAAGATTTGTCCCACGTTGCTTGTAGTACCTTCTTTCTTCTTTCCTTTTTGGCGTCTTTTAGATTTGGACATTCTGACTTGAAATGTCCCTTCTGGTGGCACTTGTAGCATGTTACCTCTGACTTGCTTTTTGTAGTCAGGATCGGTCCTGACTAATTGCCCTTCGTTTGGATCACCTTTTTTATCTCACATTTGGTGAATCCTTTCTTCTTTGTGTACAATTTCCGAACTAGATTAACTAGTTCGGTGGTGATCTCGTCATCATCTTCAGAATCAGATTCATCTTTGGATTCTGGTTCGGTTCTAGGCTTGGGCTTTGACTCCTTGTGTTTGGATTTTCTTGCAATTAAAGCAATTCCTTTCTCGATCGGACGTGTATTAGTCTGTTAATGTAATTCAAATTTGGAAAATAGCTCGTCTTATCTAATAAATGAAAGATCCTTGAGGACTTTGTAAGCATCTACCATAGATGCCCATAACGTGTTCCTTGAAAATGCGTTGAGAGCATACCTTATGACGTCCCGGTTCTCCACTTGGCTTGCCGATTCTCCTTCTTACATTTTTATATTATATAGTTTATTTAAAATCAAATCATGTTTACATACCTTGGTATCAGATGTTCCCTCGTGTAGTTCGATCAACTTCTCCCATAGATCCTTGGCGCTTTTGAAGGGTCCGACCCAATTTAGTTCTTCTTTGGTTAGGTTGCATTAGAGGGTTTGAGTAGCTTTTGTGTCGGCTTCAATCTTTTTCATCATGTGCGGGTCCTAGTTTTCGCATCCTACTGGTACTCCGTTTCCGTCGAGAGGTAGCGTAAACTCAGTTTGGATGATGATCCACATTTCCACCTAGGTCTTTAGGTGGAACTCCATCCGGCCTTTCCAATAGTCAAAATCCTTGCCGGAGAAAAGTGGTGGTCGGGCAGTATTGTAGCATGTTTGATGGGTCACAAAAAAAACTTGCACACATAAAAAAAAACGAAATATTCCAAGACTTGGTCTTGGATTTAGTAGTGTGGGAAAAAATAAATAAAACGGCTCGAGTAGTGTTGCACTAATCTAGAGCAATTACGAAAAGCTGAAAGAATTGTCTAAAGAGATGATTACACCAATTCGGACTAAGAATGAGAAAATCGAAAAAAAATGAAAAGAAATTTTTGCTCGAACGGTTGTTGTACCAATTTAGAGCGACCCTACTTTGAGATTAATTGTAGGATTGGAGAAGTACTAGAGGGGGGTGAATAGCGTGCGTCACTTTTTCACTTTTTCGAAAACACTTGAGTTAACGCAGTGAAAATAAAATAGAAACAAGCACACAACTAACAACTTTTTTTTACTTGGTTCACAGCCCGACGACTCCTAGGCCAAGGCCTGCACCCGTTGAGTGCTTTCATTGGGAAATTCACTAATAGTACGAAGATTACAAAAGATAATGAATTCAAAGTACAACTAAATAAAAACAATTATACTGATGACTTAGAGTAGAAGCTTGAGCGTAGTCGTCGGAGTAGCGTTTCAGCGTCGGAGAGTAGTTTTTGGAGTAACATGTGAGCATGGAAGTCGTAGAGAATTATGTTTTGAGACTGCTGGTTGAGCCTTCTTTTATCCAGGTGCCTCAATCCTTTAAGGCGCCTCAATTGAGGCTTATCTGATCCTCTTTCATCGTTGCTTATCCATATCCAGGTGCCTCAATCCCTTTGAGGTTGACGTGGTGAGTTCTCGACGAAGGTCTATCCTGATCGAGTCTATCAAGTCCCAAGCACTTGAATCCGTTTGAGGCGCCTGGATGCTGACGTGTGTCTACCAATCAGAGGCTTCAACCTCATCCTACTGTGAGCCGAGATGATTAGGGCGCTTGAATCCTTTTCAGGCGCCTGTATAAGCTTAGGGCGCTTGAATCCCTTCTAGGCGCCTGGATAAGTTTTTCTAGACTTTCTGACTTCTGCACCACAGAGTTAGTACAAAAAATATAATAATATGAAACAAAATGATTTGACAGTCTTTGGACTACTTGGTCCTGACTTTTGGATTTTTCATGAAATCCTAGGTCAGACCGACGCCTACTGTTCCCACAACGGGGAACGCGTCCTCACCTATTCTTCTTAGGAGAGTTTACCTGTTTTCCAAACATCTAGTCCTCCAGACCTGTTTGGACTTTTGCTAAGCATCAGATCTTGACTTTCGTGACTTCCCGCTAGACGTCCGATCCTCAACCCATCTAAACTTCTGCCTAGTGTCCTCGACCCCAGGGTTTCCTAGCTAGTGTCCTTGACCACTAGGACTTCTGCCCGACGTCCTTAATCTGTTAAGTCTTCTGTCAAGTCATCTTGACTAGGACTTCTTTGCCCAGTCCACTCGACCAAGACTTCTTTGCCCAGTCCATTCGACTAGGACTTCTTTGCCTAACCTCAACTAGGACTTTCCTGCACACTTAGTCAAACTATTTAGAACAACAATAAGTCTTAACTTTGAACCTTTGCTAATATTAAAATGCAAGTTTGATTAGCTAATTGCTTCAAGTACCAATATTTAGGTCACACAGTAGTAACTTTATTATTGTGCCAAGGCTCCTCTTCAAAAATTGTGTATGAGAGTGGTAGTTTATTAAGAAGATGGTTGAGTCAAACTAGCAAGAGTTGAGTGGCTAATTTAAAAGTCAAATTGTAATCATATAAAAGAAATATTTGATCCCAAATAGGTATTAGATTAGTAGGCATTTACTATTGATGTATTAAGAAATGAATGGACAAGCATGTATTTTAGGAAACATATGTTACAATTGAGATAATTCATGTTATTTGGGAGTTGTAGAGGTCTCAGCTAGGAATTATTGGATTTGGTAGTCTAGCAAACTAAGTGAGATGACAAAGTGACACTACATGTAAAGGCTGATAATTTAGTTACTCAAAACTTTTGGGGTTGGATTATGTTCTTTCATGAGTATGGAAGATAGCTAGCAAGCTATAGTTGTTAACATGACTCGAAGTGGCAGTGCAGCCCATAAAATTCATGGGGCGCATTGCAGCTCAACTTTAGCCAGTGCAAACAATTGAGGAAGCAGGAGCAACAACTATTTGCCTCAGGATTCAATCCAAATAGCCAAGAGCATGGATTTAAATACTACATCGAACCAATCAGCACGAGAGAAATATTTCATTCTGTCTGTCGACTGACACTGACACGACCTTGACATCAGGTCTCACGACAGTCGAGAGGAGTCGCTCGACCCCGCGGCCGCCGCGGAGGGGTCTGGCCACCCCGCGGCTATCGCGGAGGGGTCTGGCCACCCCGCGGTTGTCGCGGAGGGGTAGCGTGACCCGCGACAGCACCGGAGGGGTCACGCGACCCACAACAGCACCGGAGGGGTCACGCGAATCACGAGTGGTTTCGGATCATGGATTTTTTTAATTAAAATTTAAGTTAATTATTTTAATCAGCTTCTAATTATGATGTGGATAATCTAAAGATATTTTATTAAACACTAATAAAATTATTTAATTAATTTTATATTTTAAATTTAAAAAAATATACTAAATTATTTATTTATTTATCTATCTATTTTCATAATTTATTTCTTTTTTAAAAGATTTTTTTTTTATTATTTATTTTTTAAATATTTATGTTAAATTTCTTATGTTTTAATTGATATATTTTATATTTAAAAAATATCAAAACTATATCGGCACAATACAGTATCAAAATCGTATCATTCGATTCAAGACCAAAATCTTGGCATGGTCAAAATTTTAAACCTTAGCTAAGAGACATGATTTGTTAGTAGAAGCCCTAGAACCAATCATGTGATGGTTGACGAAAGGACTCATTGTATCATATTCTTGTAGTAATAAAGACATGTTTTGGTTATTATACTTTGTATTGGTGCCAAATAACTAAGTAT
>JBBUKS010000113.1:10327203-10362751 GCA_038050645.1 Hedychium gardnerianum | reverse complement strand
GGGTAACCGGCCCGTTGACCCGGTTACGGGTCCGGGCTGGACCCGGCCCGGGGTCGGGCCTACTCCATATTGTTGTGGTCCTTGTTTAGGTCGAACCGCATCAAGCGCAGTTCGGCTACCTTATTGTCCACCGAGTGCCGAACTGGATCCATGTCCAACGTTGGAGGGGGGAGGGCCTGCAGATCTCCCTGTGGAGTTGATGAGGGCCCAACAGTAGCTCGCTGGCTCTCCAATTCTGTCGATCAGAGGAACTCTAATAATCTCCTACCGAGAACCATTGCCTCAGACCAGACCTGTCATATGAGTCAAATGATCAGTAAAGGCATAAAAAGAGGCTACTTATATAAAAGAATCTCTTACCCCGGTGCAATCTGTCACCAGGGACACAGCCAAAGACCTGAGTGACCTTCGCTCCACTTACTCCTTGGTCTCTAACCATATGTCGTTCACCTCGCCGTATAAGGTGAGCCGAAGAGCATTGGACGCAGGGGCCACTTTTTCATGAGCGGTAGCTCGCCCTCTGGAGACAACTCTATTTTTGGTTCTGACTGGGAGACCCGCTCGGGCCGATCACCAAACTTGGATGTAGGATCCCTTTGGGATCCTATCGATAAGCCCGGGTCCGGGAGTAAAGGCAAGGAACTAGCCTTGGTGTGAAGACTCTCTACATCTGTTGGGGGAATTAGACCCGAGGCTATTGTTGACTAGCTAGACTTGGCTCGAGTCACAGGAGGTCAGGGCCTCCTTCTTACTCTCAGGGGTATCTCTGATTCTGCCGAAGGTACGTGATCCAGAGGTGCTAAAGGTGGTGTTGCGTCCAGAGGCTCAGTAGCCAAAATGTGGGGTGCACCCTCTAAAGGCACAGCGACGTTGATTGTCAGATCAGTTATCTTCGCACCCCGGGCCTCCAGCTCGGCGTTCGTCATCTTAGTAACCTTATTGAGGCAAGCCCTCAACATGACTTCAGCTACACAAAAGAAGAAGTTTTTAGTTAGGCATCACAAAGTGAGGACTCAAAAATTCTTACCGAAAGAAGACTGGAGTGGGGTGCCAATCAGTCTTAAGCCGAATCGGTATAGCAACACCTCTTGCAGTAGTGCACCGCTATCATATTCCAGGCCCTTCACCCTCTATAAAGAGTCCCAATAGGCGGCCTCCACCTTGAAGTTCTTCATGGAAGGGAGTTGAGGCAGCTTTGCTCGCTATTCAGTATGCCAGGACACTGGTGAAGGAGGTTTTATAAAGAAGAATTGGGGTATCCACCCCTTGTGAGATGAAGGCAGTTTCTTTAGAAAGTTGCATCCTGATCAGGCCATGAAATAGAAGACATTATCTTCCATCTTCTTCGGGTAGACGAAGTAATGGAAGACTTGGGGGACTAAAGGAATGTCGTACAGACGAAAAACTATGACAACCTCACAAAAAAGCTGGAAGGAGTTGGGAGCCAACTGAGACAAAGGAATGTTGAAGTACTGGGAGACATCAGAGAAGAAAGTGAGGATCGGGAACGAAATCCCATTCACCAAATGACCTCGAAAAAGGGTGACAAAGCTATCATCGCGGAAAGTCGATAATCGACCAAGAGAAGGAGAAGAAAGATAAAAACTTACAAGGAGATGGAGGCGGAAAGTGTAGAGGCAGAAAAGAGAATCGCTACAGCAAAGAGACGAAAATGATAACTAGCAACGTCAACCCTCTCTCAAACCTAACATACTTCCAATCATCCTCTAGTGACCGTCGGATCAAAAATCCAAAAAGGCGGGATCAATTTTCAGTCCTTGGATCAAGCATGTTGATCACCACCACCCAAGTGATCATTATAGATCTTGTCGATGCTTCGATCTACACTGCCCATCACATCTCATTAATGAACATTACCTCAAAAACATACGAGCAATGGATGTTTCGCTCAAAAGGCTCAAAGATTGATGTTCCGGGATGAACATTGCATAATTACAATAGTTCAGTCAGTCGGACTTCTACCTCCTTCGACTATACTTGAAGGGGAGGTTTGTGATATAGGGAGTTATCAGAGGTATCCTCATATGCGAAGGGCAGTATTCGCGCTGAGGTGTAAGTTAAAGGTCTATGAGGTCATCAACTAGGAGACGCCCTCGACTGGGTTCAGTGCCCCTAACCAGGTTCAACGCCCCCGATTGGGTTCAGCACCCCTAATCAGGTTTAGTGCCCCCCCCCCCTAATTGGGCTCAGCACTCCAATCAGGCCCAACTCTCGCCCACCGAGAGAAGCCCGCCAACCGAGAGACGCCCCCAACTAGGCCCAGTGCCCTCAACCGGGAGATGCCCCCAACCTGGCTCAAAGCTCTCTGACAAATCCCTAGTCGACATGAGGCTCCTTGCCTCTTATCCCCGGGTCAACGCCCTTAATGGGCCAAACCCCTTAGCCCAACAACTTAGTAATCTAAAGACTGCGAGGGGCTCACGTCGCCAAAATAGAGGGTCTTAGCAGAACTGTCAGAGCGTATGAGGGTGGTATTGATATCGTAGGATATGATAGGGCGTTTCCCTTGCTGGTGTATGATACACGTCGCATCAACAATTAATGCAAACATAATGAGAGAAGTAACAAAGACAATAATATAAAAGCACTCCATCATCTACATACGAAGGTATGTGATCATCTACATTGCTCTTCAATTCTCGCATGTTACTATTGTTTTCTCTCCTTCTTCTACTCTGCTTGATCAACTACTGACTTGGGCGTCGGAATGACTGCGTTAGGATACCCCCAACCATCATCCTAATCCTCTAGCTCTCCCCTCCTCTTCTTCAGGGTTGGTGGATTCCTCCCATCCAACCTAAGATTCTTTAACGCTCAAAGATTGGTCAACGAAGACTCCAACTCACTAGTGATTCACTTATCAGCGTTCTCAAGTAGGATCATATGCCTTGTGGCCCGACTAATCTTAGAGGTGGGTGATCTTCCCCTCTGATTAGTCCATCGGGTAAATCCAAAAGTGTAAGCGACCCAGAAGCTCAACTGTCCCAATAGTTTGAATTCGATTGGCGCATTTCTTGTCAGCCTTGAGATTCAAACTCTCGATGCATGAGAAATTCATTGGGTGTCTTACCACTACGCCATGCCCAAGGGCAGATAAGTGGACTTATTGACCATGAGGAATAATGATCATTTTCCCAATGACATCTACTTATGGTTATACATATTTTGTATGATCTAAATTTTAATTATATATATATGTATGTATATATTTTGCATTGCTATCATTTGACAAGATTTTAAGGGATTATTGTTTTATTTCTTTGATTCATTCGTTCATTCTTAAAGAATTATTCTATCCATAGTAAAATTATATTTTTAATAAATTTTTAGTAAGCTTTGATTGGCTTAAAATTTAATTTCTTAAATATGTTGCCATAAATTTAAGTTTTTCTATACATATGTTAATATAAAGTTTTTCATTTTTTAAAGTCTTCTAATTTGGTCTCTTACCATTTTATCTTTTATATTTGTTCAATATTTTTAAAAATAAATATGAAATTGATGATGAAAACGAAATAAATGTAAAATGAAAAGACAATGAAAGAAAAATTGTAAAATAATTCTCAAAATATAACACACGGTTGGATATAAAATCTTAAACCAATATCATTAATTTACTTTAAAACACTTGAATTTTCTATTTTTTTCCTTTTAAAAATATTTTATTTTGATAAAATGAAATTATAATATTTTTGTGGAAACCAATTTTTTTTTGACAAAAGTTAAAAGGATTGTTTTTTTTCAAATTATCAAAGAATGTCCCACTTTGATTTTTTATCAAAAGACATTCTATTGTTCGATTATGTATAATTATCTAACTGTCCTCTAATATTATTCAGTATTGTTATCTCTCGCTTAAATTTTGAATTGGTCGAGTGCGTTATAGCAACTATGATTTAATAGTTATTATACGTGTTGTAGCAATTACAGTTTCATAGTTGTGACAATTGCATATTTGATTTCCTCATCTAATATTTTTGTTGTAGTAGTTACGAAATCATAACTACTATAATATATATAGCAACTATGATTTAATAAATACTACAATGCGTCTGACTAATTTAGAATTTAGGTGAAAAATTTAGATGAGAAATAACAAGGAAAATAGTATTGAAGAGTAAGAGGATAATATAGATGGTTTAACAATGGGAAGGGAGTTTTTTTGATAAAAATAAAAGTGAGGCATCTATTTTATGATTCGGAAAGAAATGGGATGTCCTTTTTTCTTTTTTTTTTTTTTGCTAGGCTTTCCTTTTCCCTTGATAAGGAGATGAGATGTTATACAAGAACATGAACAATGATGCATATGGTGAGTAGGAACTGAGTGAGACTTGTCGCCAATGATTGGTGGCTCTATGAGCTGGGCTTTAATTTCTGCCTTTATTTTTAAAATTTTTTATTTTATTTGCACACACATGGTTGTGTGGAATGCAAAATACACACTCAAATTTTGATTTTTCAAAAAAAAAATATCCAGGTATTGATTTTTCAATTCTTGTATGATGAACTTGTAGCCCTTCCTTGTTAGTTGTGCGTCCTAATCGATCAACTGCATGCCTTTACTACCATCGCCCGACGACATGAGTAGGTTACATCGTTGGATTAGACAAGTTTATAAGAACAACAGAAGGAGCAAAGTACAGCGGAAGGAATTTGATAGATTAATCAAGTATTTATAATTTAATTCTTAATTATAATATATTATAAGACATTTTCTTTCAATAAAATAAAATAAAAATTGAACGTTAACCGTTGAGCGAAGAGTCACATGTACTTTTAAATTTATCCTGATAACTAATAAAAACTTTATGTGAGAACAAATAAGTCACATTTAGGATTTAATGGATTTAAAAAATTAAATACTTAAATTATCAAAAAAAAAAAATAGGATTTTAAAAAGAGCAAATGGACCATCAATGTGAAAATCCTATATAGTTTTTTAGGGTAAAACTCACTTCTTTTTATTAGAATCAACAATAGATTTTTTTTTATTTATCTTCATAACAATGTCTTATCCCATTTTTACTTAAAAACCATATTTATTTTTAACATTATTATAACAATTGTGATTCATAACTATTATAATATAAATACTTCAAGATCAATATTAATAATATTATGCTGTAGCAATTATAAATTGTAATTGGTATAACATGGATAGTTAGCTCTAATAATATTAATTAATATTATATTATAATAATTATGAATCATAATTATTATAACATAGACATTTCATCTTTAGTCAATATTATATTATAATTCATAGCTGCTATAATTATATTTAAGTTATCTTTTATATATTGTAGTAATTATAATTCCTAACTGCTACCACAAATAAAAAAATAAAAATGAAGTGCAATGGGATGAGATGTTGTTTTGATGATAAATAAAAAGACATCTTTTTGACATTCTAATAAAAAAGACACTCTTATAATTTTTACCTTTTATTAATCTAAAGAATAAAAAAAAATAAACTATTAATAACACTAAAAAAACACTTCAATTTTATTAAATTCTAGATGAAGCCCCTCTATAAGAAGGTAATTGTTTTACTAAATTTCAACCACTCCTCTGCCCTTCCATGAGCATCTTAGCCTTTCCACATTGGGATCTAAACATTTTTTTCAGGCCTTATCGGATGTATGTAGTGCCAACCACGAAATCGAGCGACTCGTCATCTTGTAGTATTTGTAGAAATACTACAAGACAAGTATTTGTAGAAATGATTTAACAGGTTTCCATACTCAAATAAGTGATATAACCCTATGCTGATCATTAAAAGCTCACACAATCACACACGCACACAAACTTGAACCATTTGAAGTGACATTGATGCAATATGCTATACCAAAATGATGAACATAACAAAAGTTGTATGGAATGAACGAATAAGGTGTTCGCTCAAGCACTCCCCGGGAGGAGATCCGATGGTGGCAAACCTGGGGCTTGCAGGCACTCAGGGGACTTAGTCCGCATGGGCCGAGTGTCATCAACCATACAAGTCTCAGCTCTGGACGTCTCAGCCACAGAGGCCTCGGCTCTAGAGGTTGTCATAAAGGTTTCAGCTCTGTGGATCTCGCCACAGGGTTCTTGTCAATCGGGAGATAACCCACTACTTGGTCCAAGCATGCAAAAGAAGCCCAGCTTCGCCTCTGCGCAAGCCAAGCCCAACCGGAGTTGCGCACAAGAAACCGTCGTACCATATCTCCAAGAGAATACATCTTTGCTGTCGACAGGGTTGGGATAGGATTTCCTCAAGAGATAGAACTAGACCTTTTCCCCATATGGACCCGACACCAGCTTCTACCGGAAGGAGATTGAATCCTCCTTTTAGGGGAGACTGTAAATAGGGGAAGGGCTAGCATTCAAGAGAAGAGATAACTCGTCCAGATTCTGTACTTCTAGACTTCACCCCGTCGTACCTTCGAGTTGAAGTTGTCACACTTTCTTGGCAGCATCAATGAACACAACAAAAGTTGTATGGTATCCGTCCACAATATCTTGTAGATCCATGATACGTATTTTTGTTGATTAACAACATGAGCTACAATACAGAATCATGTCAAAATAAAGGTGTGTAAACAACAAGATGACCACTGTTGCAGTTACATCAACATTAATACATAATATGAGCTTATTAGAGACTATTCAGTATCAAAATTTAGCCAAAATATGCAAGTCAAGTTGTTCTAGAGGTACTTAATTGACAATGTTATATTGTGCCAAAACAGGGCTATATAATTCTTGATCACAATGGCAATCAACATCCTTGTAAGCCTACTCGTTAAGCTAAACCGACAGCAAGTGTTAAAAATCATACTGAAAAAGACAATTATAAAACCTGATCACTGTAGAAATTTACCTCTACAAAATCATACCAAACTGTTCAATGCTTGAATTTGATCAAACTTTCAGTCAAGTTATTTCCAGAAACAGCTTGACTGATATTATTATGTGCTAAAGTCGTGCCAAATAGGCCTGTATAGAACATAAACACTAGCATTGCTGAAATTTCATCGAAACATGCCAATCAGACAACTTGACTGAGTTTTATATGCCAAAATGCATATATATATATATATATATATATATATCAATGAAACAATTTACAATCACAAAGAATAGGCATGTTAAACTGTACAGGAAGCTGAAAATTGCTTCTGATACATGACCATTCTTATCAGGCACTATTTCATTTCACGGCCTTAAGAAGGAAAAAAAATCAAAAAATATAGTTACCTTTAAAAATATGGTTTGAGATTTAAACAAAACACAAACTATACCACATACCAATTTACAATCTCAATGCCGGGCAAGACTAATGAATGATTGTGAATTGATCTAATGCGACCTTCAATTTTCAGATTCCATACAAACAAATAATATGATGAGTATGCATAAAAGAGAAGAATATCATGCCAAAACTTATGAAATTTTGCATCTCATGGGTGTAAGATCATCATGCCAAAACTTATGAATTTTGCATCTCATGGGTGTAATAAGATCATCATGCCATCATAATATGGAGAAATTGCTGGGAAGAATAGTTACGATAAATGATCAGGGACGACAAATGAATGGAAGAATACTAACCCTGAGCCACTTAAAGAAGTCCATGGAAAATGGCCTACACACTGCCCAGCACTCAACTCTTGATCAATCGCAGCCAGGTAGCAAGTCAAACTGGAGGGAGAAGTACTTACAATTGAAGCACTTGACTGTGCAACAAGCCTCAAGAGAGTTGCTCAATCCCATTGTTAGCACCTTCCATTCTTCCTACAGAATCTCACCATAGTCCTCCATCAAACTTACAGAAATGGATCAATCCACTGGGTTTTAGTTCAACCGTGGATGATTTACTGTTTTAGAGGGTGAAGATTTGGTATGAAAATTTTGAATTATATACAAAGGCTCAAGTTCGGCATTTTCATATACTAGGGACCAATTTGGATAATTGTTGTTTTAATATGCTCAAATTGCATACTTTTCTCCATATACCCCAAAAATACCACTTATTTAATGAACTAAATCTTCCTTTCATACTAAATTATGTTGATGATCAATTTGCTCATTTTGAAAAGAAAAAAAAACATATTAGGTTTGTGAATATTCCAAAAGATTATTTTTGACATGAAGAAGACCATCAAAATATTTTAGCTCAACCAAAGAACACATAAATATTGCACCTAAGAGTCTAAAAACCTTTTGATATGACTTTTAGGTAAACATCATTAATGACTCCTATCAACTAAAAAAAAACACTTAAATACTCCACATGAGACTACAACCAAACCTTTTTTATATTTTTGTCAAAATAAGTTATTTTGGACTATTGATTCACTATTTTCTACTAAAAGATAACTTTTGAATCAAAAACATATAAGACACACAATGTCTCTCATATGTTTTTCTAACCAAAATGATATGTTTTAGGTATTAAGGTGTTTTAAACCAGTTCAACTTGTAAGCCAATTTAAAACAAAAAAAAAACATTTGAATACTTTACTTGAGAGTCCTACGGAGCATCTAGTGTAAAATGTAAATTGCCCATTAGTGTATTTCGGATATAAACAAATTGATGATCATTTTCATACAAAAAATGATTTTTAACTCAAAAATACTTGAACATTCAATCTATGATACACAAAAAACATATGTATGATTTCCTTTTTTCCCATAATGACTTAGTTTGAGTCATCAAAAGCGCATTGATGTCCTATTCCACTCAAAAATACATAAAAATATTTTTTTTGGCCATGTTTATTGATATATATATATTTTTGTCATGCTTATAATAGTAATTTATTTAATGAACAATTGTCTAGGGCATTACAAATCTTTTGCCAATAGATTGTTCATTTATTTTAATCATGTAGGTGAGTTGAGCTTGGTGAGGAAATTGGTTGAGAGCAATTAGTAAAAAAATTTACTTAACTTAAGCGCTTTAGTAAGGAAACTTAATAATTAATTTGCAAATGAGGAGACTTGAATGAAGTTAATATAATGTGACAACTCAAAACCTAAATCCTCAATTAGGAAAAAAAAGTTGACCAACTTATGGTGTGTGCATGAGAAGGGACCAAAACTTCCTCCTATCCTAGTCGAACAATCACTAGGCAAACACCTCTTCTCCTCCAAACCTCTTGTTCTTCAAGTCCTCTTCCTTCTCTCTTCTCCATGGGCAGAGGCACTCCTTTCATAGTAACTAACAGCTACAAGGGAAAAGGGTAGGCTACGAGGAGGCAGTGAGAGCATCAAATTGAGACCTAAGTTGAGATTTAGAACCCAATTCGAGTTCTTTATGGTTTAAGGAAACACATAAGGGAGGTTCACAAACATCCCTTGGAGAACTTAAATCCATGTTTGGCTCGTGGTAAGTATCCTTAAACCTTAGAAGATAACCTTAAGGCATGAGATTGTTTCCTTAATTTTGTTATCAACAAATTATAAGGAACAACTTTGTGAAGGGAGCTAGGAGCAACTTAGCAACTTCTCTAACTCTAGAAAACTAATTAGAAGATGGGTATAAGTCTGATTATCAAAGTCTGAGATGTGGGAAGGTTTAGCACATGGTTGTAGCAATTTGTACAATAGATCTCAAAAAGGTACAAAATTGCACCTTTCTACTAGGAGACAATTGGAGATCTTAGGGTGGACTGAGGAGTGGAAAATGGTTTAGGGGTGGGAGTTTGGTCCTAGGGACAATTGGGATCACAAACCTAAATAGATTTTCCTGGTCAAGTTAAATGAAACTCTACAGAAAAATTGATGTTATTTACACATTGCATAATGATGTCAACCAATAATGTTCATATAATGGCATTGGCCTAACATTGCATTGGTAGGCATTGGCATTACACATAATACTAGGCTTCAGCCCTCATACTAATGACTTTGGACAAAAGGCGATTACGCTCGCCCCCAGCGCCCCCAACCCGCCCCAGGACCATCACGAGGGAGGTAAATCACAGTACCTGAGAGGTAAGATGGATGGGAGGGTGAGTTGTGCCAGGGTGCAAGGATTTACGGCCCTCATACTAATGACGCACAACTAATAGGTGGTGTTGGCCTTATATACGTGCATGAGGATGGTGTTTGGTCTTTGTATACTTGTATCATCAATGTATTTTGAAATGGTTGAAATTGCATGATTTTCGAACAAATAAGCTATGTGTAGATGAGATTTTTTTTTGTATACATTTCTTGCACTCATTTTTTTTGTTGTTTCTTTATATATATTTGGTTTTATAATGTCGTATTTATGTTGTTATTAGATACATTGCTATATATTTCTTTTTATGTTGTCATATTTATTTGTATCATTTCCCTTTAGTTGGTTGCCTCTAGACTCTCAATTTGGAGGTGTTTTAGGACCATACATAACTAGAGAGGGATATTGCGATGCCTAGGATAGGTTCTACTTAGGGTATTGATTTTCGATGTTAATCATAGATTATAGTGTTGAAATTGATGCAGATTGCATGTTTTCCTGCTTGTATTGTTAGAATTTGGTGTTGTTTGGATTTAAATGAACTTGAATCTAAGTTTGTTGGCTATCATTTGATACTTTACAATGTCGTTGTTATTTAAGTATTAATAGTTATTGTAGTGTTAGAATGTGCATCTTAGATGATGGGTTATGTTCAAAAGAGCATAGAAGATATTAAAGGAGCTTAGAAGATATTGCCAAAATTTCCTCAGAAGATTTCCTACAATCTGCTTGGATCGTATCACTCCTAATTAGACTTTTTCTTGTTTAGGTGAGGCTGATCCAAGGTGTGACAAACACTCCACCTTAGATCTGTTTGACAAAAAAATACCTTGGTGGGCAATTTCACTAAAACCACCTAAACACTACTAAGACTCTTATGTGGACTTTGGTATAATTTTCTATCTAATGTCGCATGATTTAAGCAACTTGGTGTTTTGGACAAGATATAAAGGATATTTTCAACTAAAAAAAAGTGTATACTCAACCTCAGAGAGCCTCTAATATGATATTCTAGCCAAAATGATATTCTATCCAATCATGTCACTTTAATGGGTCAAGTTGACCAAACAATCACATTAGATCAATTGTTGTTACCAATTGATTGAACTAGAAGAATGAGATAGACAAGACGAACTAATTGAGCTAGTGAACAAATGGAGCTAAGCAACCCATCGAGCATGTTAGGTAGGCAAGGTTTAATGAATCAATCGAGCTAGATGAACCAATCGAGACAAACATACCCATTTGGCTAAATGATTCGACTAAGTCATCCATAGTAAACGAGCCGAGAAGACTAATCGAGGTGGAGAGTTGGCAAGTCTTGCAAGATGGATTGTGCAGGAAGAATAGGTGGGGTGATAAGGTGGGTCAAGTCCATCAAAGACGTCAAGGGAGTAGGGTAAAAAGATAGACTAATCAGGTTAGAACCAATTGAGTCGGGTGGGTTTATGCAAATTATTTGGCTAGACAATGTATTTTGTTGAGGAATATTTTTTCATTATGAAACTATTTCTTGTCCATCACATAAAGCACTCCTATAAATCAAACATAGGAATCAAATAAAATATCTATTTCATTCTATCATCAAAACTAAAGAATAGGTTTTTCTTCTTTTATTCATTATCAATTCTATTTCTAAAGAATATTTATTCTATTCCTTATCAATTTCATTTTATAGGTGGCTCAATTTGCTTGAACCGCTTGACAATCTGTCCAATCCGCTTACTCAATGTGTCGTACAACTTACCACTCAATCAATTTATCTTGTTTGATTAGTTTGTCTTTCACAATTAATTCAATTGACTCAAATAGTTCAACTTGATCAGTTTGTCCCACTGAATCTTTCATCTAGCTTAACGAGTTTTGCCCTCTTTAAGCCATCTATCATGACCCATAAGCCAACTTGATCATTTAGCCCAATTGAATCATTCAACACAAACAAACAATTAAACCTACTTAACCCCATCGATCCACCAATTCATCCAACCCAATCAATCCATCCAATCCTACCGGCTCAACCAATCTGCCAAATACCTGTAATGTCTAGCCAACCTACTTGTTGGGTCTATTTGGAATACTCACTCTGTTGGGCCCAACTAACTCATTTAGAATAGAAAGCTTGTGCGACTTGCTCAGTCTATCACGACCTTCCCACTTAACTTGTTTGTTCTGCTTCGTCCATTTAGCTTGCACAGATTGCTCGACTTATTCAATTTACCCTTTCCCTGTGTCACGATAGGCCTATTAAGCACACCAAATTCATTTTTTTGTTTACCTGATCCATCTATCCTAATTAGCTCATCTTAACCTATATAGTGGACCTCGTCCTTTCGATCCATCGGCCTCATGCCCCAACGGTTCTTAGAAATCAAGAGAAAGGATAAGTATTACTTGGAGAATAGAATAGACACCGAGTAATTATTTCTTGCAATAGAGTAAGAAATAGCTAAGGAGGAAGTTAAGAAATAAAAATTCAATTGTACTAGTATTCATTTTTCTAAACAAACATAGAAATCCTTATTATAGGGAATTCATAGGCACTAAAATAATTATTCTTACAAATCAATAGGATTGGAATGAAATGAGAATGATTTATTCCTTCGATAACTCAATTTTGATGTTTGGATGAATAGTTTAGGTGTAATGACCCATTCTAGAAATAACCTATTCTAGTTTACACATTCTACAACTTACGAGATGAAACATTTACCCCCTATTAAATATAATACTATTTATCATCTCAAATCCAAAGTAGAAATTAAGATACAAAATATGAATTGCACAAACAAGACAAAGAGTTTATTGGACAAGTCCAACAAATTATATATCAGGTGGGATATGGGATAGTGGCATAACAAACCAGTTGGGTCAAGCCATCAAGAGGGACACATACCAATTGGCCAATTGGGTAGAGCCATCAAGGGGTCAAAATGAATGGATCAGCTAAATGAGCAATAATAGACGGATGGACAAGGAAAATAAGTAGGCCATGCAGTTTGGGCAGATAGAATAGGCTAGCAAGATGAATTGAGTATTAGATGGAATAAATCAAATAAACCGGATGAATCAAACAAGTCAAAAGGATAAGGCGAATTGGGTGTTGTTGGGTGAATAGGAGCCTAAAGAATTGGATTGGCAAATTGGATTAACGAGTATATCAGAATCAAATTGACAGAACGAACCAAAAATAAAATGAATCATTCCACTTATCATACCATTCAACTAATGCAACCAACCTAAAGGACCAAAATCACCATTCTATACTATTTTCATTCTCATTCTCATTCCATTTTCTTCCATCCAAGGCCTATGGGTACAAAAAACTTCAAACTGAAACAATCTGATCCACAAGTATAGCATCATTGAAGAGAAGAATACCAACTTGGTACTCTTGAATCTTTCTAAAACAATAAGTTCAATATGTATAAGTAGGAAAAAGAAAGACTCAATCAAATTTATTCTAAGAGTACTAGCAAGCAACAATTGTATTTCATGCTCATAACTTTGAATATTTGGTACAGAAACATGAAAATGTTAAAGAGAAGATTTCTATGAGTTGGATAACATTGAAACAACTGATCATTTCCACTCCCTGACATTATTTAAGGCAATTAAGTACCTCTGGTGCTGCTTGAACCAGCAATGTCATTTTCTGTTGTTCCTCTAGAATCTGGTTCTGATTCACAATTTCCAGCACTAAAATTATCATCTAAAGTTGCAGATTTTTCTGGGGATGAACCATTTTCTTGGCACCAGAAGAAGGGCATTCTCTGTTCATCTTCTCTCATCCTAGCAGCATAATCATTAATGTTGAAGCCCACTTGGTTATTTCCTCCAAATGCACAGTCCAATTCATCCATATTGAAGAACTCTTCCATGATCATTTTGGAGTTGTCATCATTTGGGTATACAAACTTTACTTTTCTATAGGTCTTTGGTTCGAGCAAGTGTTTTGCAATCTGTGAAAAAACATAGATTAAGTACGCCAACTAATATGGACCTCAATTCAATGATAAGGTGGCATGAGAACCAATATATTCTGCAAATTGGCACTTGTATAAAAAGAATAATACTAGATGTGTTGATTCTGAGAGTAGTTTCTAGCTTGCAATTTTATCTTTACAGAAACATAATTAGGAATTGCTTTTTCATAATAAATTAATGAATATTAGAAGATCTTAAACAAAAAAAAGGGTAGAGAATCAGTCTTCATATATACCTAAAAAACAGTATGATACTAAGAACTGAACAAAATTGATAAAAATGCTAAGATTAAAAAGATTTATCTAAATTTATAGAACATCTCAATACTAGAAAAGCCAATCTAGAAAAAGTTTTACAGGAAGTTGCTGGATGTGTCCTTGTGTCTTTAAAGATAAAAGGGGTTTTAAGAATATCCACGAGATTGAGTAAGCAACAAAAGCATCTTTTTTCCTTGATGAAAAAGAAACGAGAGAAGTTATGATTTACCGAGAGCAAAGAATCATGTAATTTATGAAATAAGCATGTTGCTTGCACAAGGTTAGCTCATCCTCTATGATCAGAACTGCAACAGCAGATCCACACAGTATACTTAAATTTGAAAGTATGGACAAGGATAAGCATTAGCAAATGAAAAATAAACTTTATTCTGTGATTCAGACACTGGTTTTGTGATGCAGAGCCATAACAAAATAATATCACGAAAAAGTAACAAGATCAAAATGTTCAGATATATAATTTGCAAAAGGAGGGTGCATACATTCCAGAAAGGTTCAAAGAACTTTGGTGGGTTGTAAAGTATGGCTAAGCCCAATCTTTCAGGGTAATGATTTTGCAAAACATCAGCTGTTGCTTTGGTTGTCCTGATTGATATATTTGACAGGTCGAATCCTTTGAAATCAATGAGCCACACCATTTGCTCCTGATCAGATGGAAGATTCAATATGGCATTCTCCATACAGTATACCAAGTATCTAATCTTTCCCTTGATTGACTTTGAGTTCTACAGAATGAAAATGAAGATGAGGAAAGTTAGGCACAGCCTGCAAATATGTCCTACCAACTGCAAATTGTACTTCATGAAACATCAACTCGGCAGGAATCTTGAGTGAAGAACAGTCTTAGTATATTCAAACCTCACATCGAGGTCTCATGACAAGAATGCTCCTTCCTAATTTATCCGAGAAACTTGTTCTGTAAATTTTTCCAGTTTCAGCTTCATAGGCTATTTCATCCTAAAAATAATTAAGAAGAAATAGCAATAATAAATGAGTTCAACAACACAAATAAGGACATATACAAAAGTAACAAACTTACCAAAACTTATCTAAACAAATCCAAAACTATGACTTCCATTGATACATAAAAGAACATTTAGAGGTATAGTATAACCAATAAAATTTGACTTGGTATAGACATATTCTCTCAGTAGCTTGAGATTATTTTCAAAATAACATGATAGAACTTTCTGTTTATTCTGTTCCTCTACTTTTTCTACCTGTTAACAGCTCCTAAGCCAATGTCTTACATCTTGCTTCACAAACAAGGATGAATACTTCCATTCCTTTTAACGGTGGTGTTATCAGGGAATCATCATTCATGTGACAAAAATGAAACTTGACGAAGCATAAAGATATATGTGACGATTTCTAATGGAATTTCTCCTGGAAATGGCATTTGAGAAATCTCAAGGATTGGCTCTACACGGTCAAATTTACAAAGGAACCTGTATAACATACTGAATCTTCACAAATTTCCAGGAAATTTCAAATCCACTCATATAAAATATCTTTCCAGAATATTCTGAGATAGGAACTTCAGAAAACGATATTATCTTTAAAAATACAACAGAAGGAAAAAGAGCAAGAGCAAAGAGTTTGCTCACCCAACGAATTTTTTCTGGTTCATATTCAAGTCGCCACTTCAAGGTCTCTTTTAACATTTTAGTTGCTTTTTGTACATTCCAGTTTCTTGCTGTTAAATATCTTGCAATTGATGCATCAGAAGCATAATGAAGTAACTTATCTGGCAGTGAACCCAGTGATGTTCTTACCTCATTTATCTGGAATGGGTACAGAAAAACATGCATAATAGGATTTGGAGGAAAAACTCAAACTCATGATACATATCACCACTGCAACTTAAATTAACAGACAAGTAAAAATGTACAGTTGTTGTCCATCAGAAATACCTTTTCACTTTGTTTTTCAGAATAAGATTGTTTTTCTGAAAAATTCATGCCAGAGTCAACAGAACTCATCACTCGTCGTATATTTCCTGAGAATTGCAATTAGATAGAAGAAGAAGAAACTGTCACACAAGTATACTAACTACAAAATAAATAGAAGTTCAATGCAAGATGTTCCTAGTTGGTCAAATCGCTTAGCAACACAACTACTTCAATTTGCCAGTATATAATGTATTCAAGTGGCAGAAAGAGAAACAAACAGATGTCATATACATATATATATATATATACACACACACACAGAGGTCCGATACCCTACACACCCACTGTGGGCAACTGAGGGGGCCCATAGAACCAGTCGCCCACAGTAGGTGTGCAAGGTATCCACCTCCTATATATATATATATATATTTGTTAGCCCCTTAAACTTGATGGCAAGGTTGGGCTTAAGGATTGGGGCGCTGCTCCTTTGATCCAACCTATTGGGCATGTGCGCAAGGCAAGCCAAAAAGCAACAAGAATTGTGGCAGCGTGCAGGGCTGTCTAGATACAAGTCGAGCAGGAGGCAGACTTGGATTGTAACGAATAGATGTGAGGATTGGGTGTGCTGGGTCCAAGCATTTAGCCAAGCAAACTTGAAGAAAATGCGAGCGATAGCATGCGGTGGGCGCATGCAATGCAGCACGACGGATGGAGAGCTAGGGGGCTGTTTCTCCTAAGTCGCGGTGCCAAGCATGGGCAAAGCACAAGGCGTGTTGGCTAACTTTTGGCATGGTGCCAAAACAGCAAAATGATGTGGGCAAACAGTTTTGTATATGTGGGAAAGGTAGTTAGCAAAACTGTCATGTAACCGCGAAGTCAACCACCACCTATGCATTATAAATAGACAAGATTGGGCAATCACAAAGGGAGAGTGAGCGAATTTGTCATGTTTCACTTTGTAATCCTTTGTTATTATTCTGAATAATAGAGGTTGGGAATTTTCATGTACATTGTGTGTTGCTTGCTTGTGGCTTTCGTTGGTCATTTGTGGGAGGCATTCTTGTGAGCATTTGTGGTGCATTAGTTGGTTAAATCAAGTGCAGAACTTGGTTGCAGCGCAGGAACATTTCTAATGTAGAAATTTGACCGTGTAACAATTGGTATCAGAGAATAGAAAGATGCGTGTAGTCAACCACGAGATCAGAGAACGAATTGTGAATGTTAAAGTCTTAATAGGTAATGTCCCTGAGATGATTACAATCTGATTGCAAAAATTACCGATTTGGAGCTACTATGGATCAAATTCAGGGTCTCTGATGGAGGAGATGGGTCATATTCGTAAGAATAATGATGATCGCTTCGAATTGGTCATTCTGCAAAAAGCGATGGCTTCTAATGCAGGAAGAGGGGTTGATCATCCGGTGGTAAAAGTTCCAGAACCAAAATCTTTTGGAGGCACACGGAGTGCCAAGGAACTTGAAATTTTCTTGTGGGATATGGAGTAGTACTTCTCTGCTGCTAGAGTGTTTGAAACTGAGAAAGTGATAATTTTCAGCATGTACATTGCAAAATTATGGTGGAGAACGCACATGGTGGATGATGCCAATACTTGTCAACAAAAAATCAACACTTGGGATCGGTTGAAGAATGAAATGAAGGATCAGTTCCATCCGGGCAACACTTCGTGGATTGCATAAGATGGGTTGAAACGTATCAAACAGAAGGATTTTGTGAGGGACTGTCAAAGAATTTAGTTCTTTGATGTTGGACATTCATAATATGTTTGAAGAGAACCAGTTGTATAATTTCCTTTATGGTTTGCAACCTTGGGCACAGATAAAACAACGAAGGAAGAATGTGAAGGATCTTCCTGGTGCAATTGTTGTCGCTGATGCCTTGGTTGATTTTCATGTAAACAAAGATAGTCTGGATGCTTCCTCGTCTTCCAAATCCATGAACAATCGAAAGGAAAAGGAAGGAGAATAGAAGAACAATATGGGTAACAATCAGCGGAAAGACAAGAATGATCACATTGCCTCCCAAGGAAAGAACTTGAAGAACCAAGGTTGTTTCTTGTGCAATGGACCTCACTTGGCAAGGGATTGTCCCAAGCGAGAGAAGTTAAATGCTCTCTTGGCAGAGAAGAACACTGGATGCCCAGAACAGGAAGTTGCTGCTCTTGTTAATTCTTTTCATTTGTTGAATACAATTGTTAATATTGAACCTGTTAAATTGCTAATCAATATGTCAGAGGACATGGTGTGGGTACATTCTCTACTCTTGCACATTGTTGTGGAAATGAATGGTAAATTTGTTCATGCAATGGTTAACACGGGAGCCACTCATACCTTTGTGTCTGCCAAACTTGTGCAATCATATGGGCTGTCAGTGGGCAAATGCCCAAGTTACATCAAATCAGTGAATGCAAAGGCGCAGGCTGTCGTGGGTATGGCTTATAATGTCCCCATACTGTTAGGTACTTGGGTTGGGAAGGTAAATATGATGATGATTTAACTTGTGGATTTTCAACTCATTCTCAGTATTGATTTCTTGCGGAAGACAAAGACAATACCTATGTCTCACTTAGACGAAGCAATGTTGATGCAAGAGTCAAATCCTTGCTTTGTTCATTGTGTGCACCTTTATGGGAAGGGTCGGGATAAGAAGAAGACAGACAACATATTTGTGGTATCACTTGAGAAGGGGTTGAAGAGCGGAGAAGACAGACAATATATTTGTAGTATCACTTGAGAAGGGGTTGAAGAGTGGTGAGACATCTTATTTGGCAATCTTGATCAAGATTGAACCTGACATGAAGGTTGAGATGCCTGATTTTGTTGTTAGCAGTTCAAGGGAGTTTACGAGACATGAAATATTGTCGCTGCCATTGTTTGATTTTGAATGGATTGTCGAGGTACACATGGATACTTCTAGCAAGTCATTGGCGCTATGCTGGAGAAAGAGGCCTACATGCAGAAGTGTTCGACGAGGACATCGAGTTCTTTTGGTAGGAGTGGTTTGTTAGTTCCTTAAACTTGATGGCAAGGTATGACATAAGGATTGGGGCACTGCTCCTTTGATCTAGCCTATTGGGCATGTGTGCAAGGCATGCCAATCAGCGACAAGAATTATGGCAGCATGCAGGGCTGTCGAGATACAAGTCGAGCGGGAGGTAGACTTGGATTGTAGCAAAGAGATGCGAGGATTGGATGTGCTAGGTCCGAGCATTTAGCCAAATAGACTTGCAAGAAATGCGAGTGATGGCATATGGTGGGCGCATGCAATGCGGCACGATGGATGGAGCAGCACAGGGATTGTTTCGCCTAAGTCACAGTGTCGAGCTTGGGCAAAGCACAAGGTGTGCAAGATGACCCGTGGCATGGTGCCAAAACAACAAAATGATATGGACAAATAATTTTTTACATGTGGGAAAGGTAGTTAGCAAAACTATCAAGTAACTGCCAAGCCAACCGTCGCCTATGCATTATATATATGCAAGGTTGGGCAGTGGCAAAGGGAGAGTGAGCAAATTTGTCATGTTCCACTTTGTAATCCTTTATTATTGTTGGGAATAATAGAGGTTGGGAATTTTCCGGTACATTGTGTTGCTTGTTTGTGACTTTCGTTGGTCATTTGTGGGAGGCATTCTTATGAGCATTTATGGTGTATTAGTTGGTTAAATCAAGTGTGGGAGTTGGTGACCGCACAGGAACATTTCTAATGCAAAAATTTGACTCTGTGACAACTTGTATCAAAGCATAGAAAGATGTTTGTAGTCAATCATGAGATAATTACGAATGTTGAAGCCTTAATCGCCCTGAGGGAGAAGGTGATTACAATCTGATTGCAAAGATTGTCAATTTGGAGGCTACTATGGATCAAGAACTGATTACAATCTGATTACAACTTGTTCTCCTCTACTAGAGGACATGACACTTGGGATCGGTTGAAGAAGGAAATGAAGGATCAGTTCCTTCCGGGCAACACTTCGTTAATTGCACGAGATGGGTTGAAACATCTCAAATAGAGTGGTTCTGTGAGGGACTATATCAAATAATTTAGTTCTTTGATGTTGAACATTCAGAATATGTTTGAGGAGAACAAGTTGTATAATTTCCTGTATGGTTATATATATATATATTAAGGATCTACTTTAAGACAGTAATTTGACTTTGGTTAAGAACTTCGAATAGAGCATATCTTTATTATTGCAAAATTATATTTCCTTGGATCCTTCTATAAGCTATCAATAGCTTTTTCTAAGAAATTCTGGATAATATTTTAGCACAAGTATGCAACATATATTTGGTTAAAGATACCTCCATGTTGTTCCTTTGACAAATTATAGTGTAACCTATATCACAGTGCCAGCACACCAGTATTTCTTCATGCATTTAAGCAAAATACTTCACAAAATCCTTATTGTCAATTGTGTCCTTATTTATGTTTTGTAATGTATATCCTTAAAAATGAATCATCAAAGCAAGTTCACGAGGTTCTCAATATGCTTGATTTTGCTTTCGAGCTTCAAAGTGAAAAATATTTATTGACTTAGCCAATAGGCACTCAATTGGAGCAAAATATGAAATCGTCACCTTAGTAGCCCTTTCAGGGCGGCCCCACACTCTCTAGAAGAGGGTAAATCATTTTTTCTAGCACAACGGCCCTTTGCATGGGAGAGGTCAGCACCCAACGAGACATTTTACACTCGCTGGGAATTGACCCCAAACCTATTGGAGCAACCACCCATACAGGTATCAACTACACCAATGGTTGAAAATTTAATGGAAGCAATCTTTCTGACAAGGTTCAAAATCTCAAGCCGTGTTGAAGTTTCGGTCTTTATATGAAACAATATTGTTTCAGTATCGTGCAGAAGTTTCGATACATGGTGTCGATGACGGATTGAAAGTTAAAGAAGGAAGAAGATGAAACATAAGATGAGACATTGTTTCTGTCGAGTGGTATCGAGTTTTGGTAATTTAATGGAACGATACATTTCGACTGTTTCACTCGTCACGGTATGAGATTTCAAACTATGCTTTCTGATTCTTGAACCAAACGGGCATCAGACATTTGCCTTATCTGACATTTTACCCCTTCATATCTCTTTAACATTTGTTTATGCTCCCTTTCACTTCTGTATCTCTGTGAAGATAGAGGTATTTAACAGGGTTGAGTTGCTGACTTAAATGATCAATTAATTTAGGTCTTCCATTATGTGTTGTCAGTAGTCAAAACTCTGTTGACAAATAACAAATTTGAGCTAGTCTCAACAACAGTTGATGATGTCGCCTACTAATGTTGTGCTAGAGTAGTTGTGTAGCATTGGCCAAGTTGGTGAGATGGGTCAGATTTTAGGGGTCGGAATACCAAAGAAGGTTAATATATTCGAGCATGTTGTAAATTGACTTCCCATTAGTTGAATACCAATAATTTGAACTTACTTATACCACATAAACTAACAAACAAGTTCCATCAAGATCGAGAAGATACACTGTTCAATAGAAGGATGAACCAGCTATTATCTTCCTTGATTGCAATAATTCCATCTCACAGCATAGGAAAGCGGGACTGGGATTTTTAATTTTACAAACCTTCTGCCATTTTTACTCAAGACAAGCTACTGCTATTCAAGAAGGGAAAAAAAGGGAGCAAAGACCTAACGCTTGTTACTGCTACCATGGCAGATAACAAACTACAACAAACACATGAAGTTGACAAGGTTTCCTTCAAACCAAATGGTGATTCGAAACTCACCATCTAAACTCACCAACAAACACATCAAGTCGCCGACATAAACCGATCCAAAGCTAAATGCAACTAGATTCGAAACTCAACATCTAAACTATATACAACAGAAAGTTAAAGGCACCGAGTGCACTAGAAAGAACCAAGAACAATAAGCGCTGAGACAAATCGGCAGCGAGAGGGAACGAGGCGGACTTACCTTCCTAAGGATCCAGAGACGGAAGGCGAAAGCGATGGACGGAGAGATGGATCGCCGGCGAGAATAGAGTCAAGCGATGCGGAAATAGACACCTGCCGTCGCCCCTGGAAATGAGTCAATGACTCGGGGAGCATAGCTATATCACACGGGATTTTTGTGCTACAACCATCGGACGGCCAACATCTACTTCACGTGCGTCGACAGGCACCCCTTGTGGACAAATTCATAGATTATTATTACTCATTTGTCCATGATTTTCATAAATTTACAACTCGGAGCTCTACGAAGAAATGTTAGGATGACTCGAATAAATCGATCCAAAAATAATTTAATTTTTTTTATAATTAATAAAAAAAATTATGAGATTGAGTCGATTATCTCAAATTTGACTTATCCGATCTGATTAATTATTTTTTATATAATTGATCATTTTAATAAATTTTAGGATTAATTTTTAATGAATATAAAATATTTTGTTCGGTATTTATAATTTTATAAAGGATCAAAAATTTCTTGCTTACATATTATTGAAAAATACATTAACATAAATAAGATAGTAAGAAGAGGCAATGTAAAAATGTATAAACTATAAAAATGAATTAAAGTAGATTGACTCACACCAACATTTTTATATAATAACTCTATCAAAGGCGATCTTATTCTAGGAATTACCCAATAACTAATTTGGTCTCAAGATAAGGAATAATCAATTATATCAAAAATATGATAAATACAAATAAAATTACACTTATAGCCCAAGTTAATTTATAGGATTTTTTAAATCCACATGTAAAATACATACGAAATACATGAAAAATTATTATCAAAATCATCATGCTAGCTGACCATCGATGAACTGATCAGATTAACTAATCAATTGAAGAAGGGATGAAAAAGTTTCTCTAATAGTTCTAATAGTTGGACAATCATTATGTGTGATCCCTCTGAAAGAACTGTGACGGTTTCTTTTTTTCGATTATATTTAATGACTTATTATCATTTCTTTAAAAATGGGATTTTTTAAATAAAAATATTAAAAATAATATATATCGTATTTTTTAGCCTAAAATATTTTTATTTTATTATTATTATTATAATATTTAGCCGTAGTTGGGATACGTATATGGTAACTACTATAATATAGAATAACTGTAGTTATAATTGGTATAAAGTGTTAAAGTAAATTAATTTAATTTATCAATTTACTTAAAACCATTTAAAATTAATCAAAATAGTTACAACCTGATAAAAATGGCTTTAAACTGACAACTTGATAAATATTTTAATATAATAATATTTTATAAATTATAATTTTAATTAAGTTAGAATAATTTTACTCTATTTTAAGATAATAAAAATATATGTTAAGGTGCTGTCGTCAAAGTTTTAAGAAAAGAAGTACCTTTTTACAAAAATAACAAGGATGCCTCGTTTTTAAATTTTCGCCCCCAATAATCGGGGGTGGGTCCCACGAGGGTTGGCCGATTGGAAACTGAGGTTTAAAAAAGGTGTAATTTGTGTAGCTGAAACGTTGGGTGATAGCAAAATACTGATGGTCGTTGGACCTCTTTAATAATTGCAATTAATAAACGGGAGCAGGAGTAGTTATTGTAATACGATGACAACTTACCGACAGTATTGATGACTTATCATATATTAAAAAAATATTAATCAGAATAAATAATATTAAATTTAGAATAATCAATTTAATCCAATAAAAATTTCTCATCTATTACCTCAGGCCGACCGTCCAATTCAACTCATCATATGCCAATTTTCGACAGATCAATCCCATCCCACCACATATCGATCCGCTCGAAAGTTGAAACACAGCCTATTTGTTAAACTAACTGTCCTTTTTATATACTCTGCTTAGCTGGTTTGGCTCTCAAGTTGTTATTTTTATTTTTCTATTTTTTTTTAAATTTTAATTGATTAAATATTCAAATTTTCAATTAGTCCTAACAATTATATCTTCTCGATTACGACCATATGCACATTGCTTTTATACAAATCTTTTCGTGATTGCTCGTTTTTATGATTCTTTTAATTTGTTAACATTTGGCTCAATTAGATGCATCATAACAAATATCTTGAAGCAAAAGTATCTGTCTAATATCTCGCCTGAGTTTCATATTCTTCAATATAAAAAATCAAGTTTTTCTATGTTAATTTAGATATACTCCTATTTATGTGAACGTATATAATGATATGACTCTTCTAGTCTACAAGGCGCATATCAAGCTCTCTTTGAAGTGTATTAAATTTGGGTGCAGAAATAAGCTCGGTAAATATGTCGTTTGATATTACTTTGATATAATGAAGTAATGTTTGCAACGGTGCAAGGGCAATATAATTCTTTAAATTTTTAGATATTTAAAAATTGAGTATATCGATAAATTAATAGATGAATTTTTCTTAATAGACGGTTAACTTAAAAATACTAGGCTAATGGGCTGTCTACTATGAGTGCTTCCCGATTTATCTTGATGACCGATGAGAAATTTTCGTAGAGTTGAATCTATCATCACCAAGATTAATCGACGTAAGCTACACTACAAAAAAATATTGATTTAGGGACGAAATTTTTCTTTTCGTCGCATATTAGCAACAATGTATATTTCGTCGCCAAATTTGTTGCCAATTAGCGACAAATTAAATATTCGTCACAGATTTGCGATGAATATGAAAATCATCGCAGATTTTTGCAACCAATATGGAATTCGTCGCATAATTTGGAACGAATTCGATATTCGTTGCAAACTCTCCGACGAATAACATTTTTGTTGTAATATTTTGCGACAAATTCAGTATTCGTCGTAGAGTTTGCAACGAATATCGAATTCATTGCAAACGTTTGTGACAAATACAAGGATTTGTCGCAAAATTATTTAATTATTTTAAAAAATTGCGCTGCAAAAAATTTATTTGATAATGTTTCTTTATTTTTATTTTTGACTAATCTGTGACGAATCCATGAATTCATCGCCAATCTACGACGAACCCATAGATTCATTGCTAATCATTTGGAGACAAATGCATGGATTTGTCAATATGCGACGAATTCGTGGATTCGTCGTCGATCTGCGATAAATCCATGGATTCGTTGCAAATTAGTCATACTATTGTAAGAAAATTTAGCAGATTTATCAAACTAGATGGCTCAGTAGTTGAGTTTAAAAAATAATTAAGTTAATTAGGACAATCAAGCCAATGATCATACTAGTGAGAGTAGAAGTTTTAACCATGTTAACAAATTAATTAAGATAGATGAGAGCTAATTTGGTTAAAGAATCATGTACGCTAGACAAACCAATAAGGTCAAATGAGTTCGATGATTTAGTCATGTTCATTGAAACTAAGGATTAATTAAGCAAGGTGAGGTGGGTGACTTGAATGAATAAATCAATTTATATTTGTTGAGAATGAGTAGTTTGTTCTACTTGTTTGTTTTAGCAATTGTTGGGATTGGTGACATCATCGCTGGTGCGGATGAATAGCGAGCGATTCATGCATAATTTGTAATTTGTCAATCATGTACTAGTCTACAAGATGTTAATGCGTTGTGAAAAATATAACATAAAAGAAAATACAAACATAAAATATTTGATAATGTTTTTTATTTTTTTTGTTACCAATTTGCAATAAATCTATGGATTCGTCGCCAAATCCTACAACAAATCCACGGTTTCATTATAGATTCTTATCAAACTATTGTAGCAAATTGGTCAAACTAGATGGATCATTGGTTGGGTTTAAAAGACCAATTAAGTTAATTAGGACAATTAAGTCAATGATGTTAGTCGTGTTGATCATACTAGTGAGAGTAGAAGATTTGGCCATGTTAACAAATTAATTAAGGTAGATAAGAGCTAATTTAGTTAAAGGAATCATGTACGCTAGACAAACCAATAAGATCAAATGGGTTCAATAATTTAGTCATGTTCATTGAAACTAAGGGTTAATTAAGCAAGGTGAGGTGGGTGACTTGGATGAGTAAATCAATTTATATTTGTTGAGAATGAGTAGTTTGTTCTACTTGTTTGTTTTAGCAATTGTTGGGATTGGCAACGTTGTCGCTAGTGCGGATGAATAGTGATTCATACATAGTTCGTCATTTGTCGATCGTGTACTAGTCTACAAGATATTAATGCGCTGCAAAAAATATAACATAAAAGAAAATACAAGCGTAAAATATTTGATAACATTTTTTTTTTGTTTTTTTTAAAATTTTTTTTGACCAATCTACGACAAATCCATAGATTCATCACCAAATTCAGCAACAAATCCATGGATTTGTCGCTAAATCTTGCAATGAATTCGTGGATTCGTCGTCGATTTGCGACGAATCCACGGATTCATTGCAGATTGGTCAAACTATTGCAAGAAAATTTAATAGATTGGTTAAACTAGATGGATCATTGGTTAAGTTTAAAAGACTAATTAAGTTAATTAGGACAATCAAGCCAATGATGTTTGCTGTGTTGATCATACTAGTGAGAGTAGAAGTTTTGGCTATGTTAACAAATTAATTAAGGTAGATGAGAGTTAATTTGGTTAAAGGAATCATATACGCTAGACAAGGCAATAAGGTCAAATGTGTTCAATGATTTAGTCATTTCATTGAAACTAAGTGTTAATTAAGCAAGGTGAGGTGGGTGACTTGATGAGTAAATCAATTTATATTTGTTGAGAATGAGTAGCTTGTTCTACTTGTTTGATTTAGCAATTGTTGGGATTGGTTACATCGCCGCTAGTGCTAATGAATAGCGATTCATGTATAATTCGTCATTTGTCGATCATGTACTAGTCTATAAGATGTTAATGCGCTGCAAAAAATATAAATAAAAGAAAATACAAGAATAAAATGTATAATATATTTTTTTATTTTTTTAATTAAAATTTTAGATCTGTGATGAATCTAGGTATTCGTCGCAGATTGGCGACGAATAAAGTTATTCTTCGCAGATTTAGCGACAACTTTAGTAATGAAAAATAATTTATCACCAAAAATCCCGAAATCTTAATTAGTAACGAAAATACTTTTCGTCCCAGAGTTTGTGATGAAATCTATTTTCGTTGCCAAATTCGGGATGAAAAACATTTTGTTGCAAATTTGGCGACGAAAACTTGATTTTATTGCCAAATTAACAACGAATTTGGCGACGAAAATTGTTTTGTCACTAAAACCCTAGATTTTAACCAAATCCCGGATCTCATTTCCATAAGCTTCCTTTCCCCTCTTCCCCTTTCCCCCTCTTCCCCTCTCGATGATGGCAGCTTTGGTGATGATGACAAATGTGTAAGTTCCCTGATCTCAACTCTTTTCCCCCCTCAACGCTACTAGGTCGGCTGTCAGCGGCCTTGGCATGTCGTGGCTTGACCGCGACATGGCCGTGGTCGGGCTCGGTAGGTCGCAGCCGGGCTCAGCTACGCTCATCAGGTCGCAGTCAGGCTCGGGTGCGCTCATCAGGTCGCGACTGGCCTCGCCTGGGCTCGGGAGGCTGCAATCGGCCTCACCTGGGCTCGGCAGGTTGCGACCGGCCTTGCCTGGGCTCGGCAGGCTGCGATCGGCCTCGTTTGGACTCGGAAGGTCGCGACAGGCTTCGCTTGGGCTCGGCATGCCGTGACCGGCTTCTCCTGGGCTCGGCTTGCTACAGTCGACCTTGCTTGGGCTCGGCCTGCTGCAGCCGGCCTCGGTCGAACTTGGCCGGGCTCGACAGGCCGCGGGTGGCGTTGGCTGATTGTGCTTGGCTGGTCTTGCCTTGTCTGGCCGCGAGATTGTTGACTTATATTTGTTTGTGGACTCTTACATTTGATTGTTGACTTCGTAATGTTGTTTGTGCATGTCTATATTTGACGTGTTTAGAGAAACACTCATTTTTGTTCACCTTTGTCAGGTTTACCTACACCCATTACTTTAATAATGATAGCATTAGTGTATTATCTCATGTTTCCATTTTCTTTGTTATTTATGTCTCTTTATATGTGTGGGAACTAATTACATAGTGATCATTAGTGTATTATCTAGTTTTTAATATATAATAGTTTTTATTAATGTTTTAATTAATTGGAAACAGACAAAATATAGAATGAAAGGAGTTGGATCTATAAAAAGAATTTACCTAACATCGGGGTTAACTGATGAGTTTATGACTGGGTTGGAATAATTTTTGAATTTTGTATCTAGTAATGTTGATTATATGGATGATAATAAGATAAGATGTCCATGCAGAAAGTGTCACAATGGTAAATTTTTAGAGTGCGATAAAGTTTCAAAACATCTTTGTAGATTTGGTTTTACCGTGAATTACTATAATTAGACATGTCATGGTGAACCATTTATATCTGATGTGGATTATGGACAAAACATACAAGTCTTAGTTAGTAGGGATTAGAGTTATTATGATCAATTAAATTTTATATTAGAGGATGATAATTAATGCAGCGGGTCAGAATTTCATTCCCGAACTGAGTAGTGCAAGTTCTAGTTGTCCTCCAACAGTTGAACAAATGTTTACTACTTATGCATCACCGTTTGAGGATGTAGAAGTACCAGGTGTTGATAAAAATGTGAATAATGAAGCATATCTCTAATTTCAGGAAGTGTTGAGTACTACAAATGAATCAGTGTGGGTTGGTTGTGACAGTGACACTAAATTATCTCTCACCGCAAGACTGTTGAATGTCAAGGTAAAGCATAATATGTCCAAAGATTGTTTTAATGATTTTGTTCAAGTTATTGGAGAGGCATTGTCGTGTGATCACATAATGCCTAATAATTTTTATAGTGTAAAAAAACTTGTGAAAGAATTAGGTCTTCCAGTGGAAAGAATTGATGTTTGCAGAGATGATTGTATGTTATATTGGGGAGATGATGAAGATGCAGATGTTTGTAAATTCTATAATCAAGCTAGGTACAAGAGCACCAGAAAGAGTCAACATCGACGTGAATCATATACTCAGTTATTTTATTTGCCTTTAACATCTAGGTTACAAAGACTTTATGCATCAAAGGTCACTGCTGAACACATGACTTGATGTGCAAATCATCAAACAAAAGAGGGGCTAATGTGTCATCCATCAGATGCAGAGGCGTGAAAATTTTTTGATAGAACATATCTGGAATTTGCGAAGGAGACTCAAAACATTAGGTTAGGTCTCTGTGCTAATGAATTTGCTCTATTTGGCAAATCAGGAAGAAATTATTCTTGTTGGCCAGTTATCTTAACTTCATATAATCTTTCACTTGGGATATGCATGAAAACATCCTATATGTTTTTAACATTGGTTGTGCCTGACCCGTAAAATCCGAAGAAGTTAATAGATGTTTATATGCAACCACTGATTGCAAAGCTGAAATAACTATGAGATAAAGGTTTTCCTACATACAATGTTCATACTAATCAGATGTTTATAATGAAGGCTTCTCTTCTTTAGACCATAAATGACTTTCCGGCTTATGATATGCTATCGGGTTAGAGTACCGTTGGGATCTTAGGATGTCCAATATGTATGGAGAGATCAAAGTCAATCAGATTGAAACATGTAAAGAAATCGAGTTATTTTGATTGTCATAGATAATTTTTACCACCAAATCATAATTTCAGAAGGAATAAAGAAGAATTCACCATTGAGATTAATAGGTGAACAGATTTGGTACAGAGTGCTTAACTTTCTATTTGTTATTCAAGAGTCACATGGTACAATATATGAATATAAAATTATACATAAATGGACTAAACGAAGTATATTTTGGGACTTACCGTATTAGAAGAGTCATTTGATTCATCATAATCTCGATGTAATACATATTGAGAAGAATATTTTTGATAATTTGATAAATACAATTATGGATATCGCTGGAAAAATGAAAGACAATCTGAATGCAAGAAAAGATATGTGACTCCTTTGTAAATGACTCACTCTTGATGTAGATGAAAGTAGTAGGGGACCAAAGCCAAAGGTAGTTTATATATTGAATAAGGATTAGAGATGTGTTGTTTGTGAATGATTGAAATCATTGAGATTTCCTAATGGTTATGTCTCTAATCTTGGGAGATGTGTCGATATGAAAGAATGCAAATTGATTGATTTAAAAAGTCATGACTGTCATATAATCATAGAAAGACTAATTCCTATTGCTTTTAAGGAACTTGATGTGTGTAGATTATGCATATTTTTAAGCATCGTTTAGTATATATCTTGTTACATTTCATGAGCATTATTTGTATTCGCACACCCTATTTCATTATATTGTCATACTTTTACTCCTTTAGTTCGAAGATCTGCTCTTTTGTATTTTCTTTGATAGGATGCATTTTGGAGCTTAAATGGAGTGAATCGGACACTGGAGCAAGCTTTGGAGTAAATTTAGCAAGTATGGTCGTGCCTTATAAGCACGGTCGTGCTTTACCAAGCCAAGCAGCAAGCATGGTTGTGCCTACAGGCATGGTCATGCCAGTCCAAGACAAGCAGTCGTGCCTCACAAGCATGACCATGCTTCTCCAGCATTTCAGACACGTTTTCTAGATCATCTCAACAGACAAGTCGTGCCAAGAGGCACGACCGTACCTGCTCAAAAGCCCTCCAACAAATTTCCAAATTAGGTCAACAGACAGGCCGTGCCAAAAGGCACGACCATGCCAGACCTAGCCAAATAGGTCATGCCTCACAGGCACGATCATATCTCTTAAGGAGGACTCCAGCAGGTTTCCAGCAGACCCCACAACCAGGCCGTGTCCAAAGGCACGACTGTGTCTCTTATTCCAGCTGTGCCACTCAGAAATAGCAGAAGCTTTCATGGCATGACCATGTCTTTTGACATGATCGTACCCATCTTGGTGCCAGGGACAGAAGCTTCCATGGCATGATCGTGTTTTTTGACACGGCCGTGCCTCACATCAAGAAAGAATCATGCTCCGGCTGTGCCTTTTAGGCACGACCATATCGAATTCTAGACAACACTGCAGACTAAAAGTAAAATAGCCATAACTTTTTGCATGGTTGAATTTTTGAGCTGAATCAACTTTGAAAATGTAGATAACTTCAATTTCTACAACTTTTCTTCAGAGTACAATAGAATAATCCATGATCTAGCCATGCTAAAAGGCACTATCGTGCCTCCCAGGCATGGCTTTGTCCCATGCTTCATCCAAATTTTCAGACCAAACTTTGAACCACTATAACTTTCGGTTTGGTTGAAGTTTCTGGACGAAACAACTATAAAATTGAAGATAATTTAAGAGATACAACTTTGGTTCAGAATTTAACCCGAGATAAAGTGGTCTAATGGGTGAAAAACCTATTTTGGCGGAGCCTCACAAATCTGGCAGATCTGGACCATTTGGGTGAAGAACCCTTGCTTGATGGAGGATTCTCCCCCTTCCTTGGGAGAGGATTCTTCCCTTAGGGGGAAACCCTAGAGCTACCATCTCCATCCATCTCGATGATCCGTCCACTGTCGGAGCGAGGAATCCATCCAAAGATACCAACATTGCATTGATAATCATTCTCTTCTCTCTATTTCATGTATTGAGTTGTAGTTTTCTATTTTCTTTGTCTCTTGGTTGTATTTCCTTCTCCATGGTATAGATCTCCTAATTCTAGGATGTAGGAAGTAATTATGATGTGATTGTTGATGTATGAACTATCGATATGCTAATGTCCTTATTTTATGAAGTGTTTATGACTTGTTCCATGTGGGTGATGCCTTGATTATGTTTGATGTAATGTGTGTGTGAAGAGTATGCATATTGATATGAAGGATTGTCACCATGTAGGGGAGATGCTCTAGATTGTGTGCTCGGGGAGCCCTTAGTGACAGAGGGTGGTACTTTAACCAGACTTTCTAGAGTTATCACCTTGAAATTGGGTCTATTCTCCATAAGGGATTAGCTAATTAGAGTTTAATAGGTTTTCACCAATCCAATGTTAGGAAGTGACTTGTGTAATCTAGACTGTATGATCGAGGAGCCCTTAGTGATAGAGGATAGTCCTTTAACCGGACTTTTTATGTTACCTCTTCCACTTAATAACATTGGAAGGAAATTGTGTAAGGACTCCAGTGTGATTTTCACGGGGTCATACGGGTAATTTGGTTGGAATCCCTACAAGATTGTAAACATGGAGGGTAAGAAGATGAACATGTACTAGGGACATTAACTAGCATCATAGTGAAACCAAAATCCTAGAATCATTCCCCCAATTCTAACTTCTCACTTTGACCACTTGCATATCCTTGACCACCTATGCTCTAGGCCTTCTCTCTCTCTCTCTCTCTCTCGCTCTCTTGTTCTCATTACCAAAACTTTGATCATCTAGATAATATGCTTTGCGATCTTGATTAATGCTTAATCAACAGCCCTGTGGATCAATATTTTTATTACTTGATACTTTGTCGTGCACTTGCAGTTAGACGAACATATATGGAGGAGGTGATATGATTATACGTGGATATACTGATGTCAGTTTCCAAATGGACAAGGATGATTCCATGTCCAAGTCTGGATGCGTATTCAACTTAAATGGAGGCGCAATAAGTTGGAAAAGTTCCAAGAAAGAAATCATTGTTGATTCTACCACTAAGATAGAATACATTGCAACTTCTGAAGCAACAAAGGAAGAGGTTTGGATCAAGAAGTTCATCACTGAACTTGGTGTAGTTCCGAGCATTGTTGAAGCATTACCAGTTTACTATGACAACAATGGGGTCATTGCTCAGGCCAAGGAACACAGATCTCATCAACAATCTAAACATGTGCTTCACCACTATCACTTGATCAGGGAGATCATTAGTAGGAAATAAATATAAATTGAGAAAGTTTTCACCAAAAGGAACCTAGCGGATCCTTTGACAAAAGCTCTACCTCAAAGTAAGTTTGAGAGTCATTTAGAAGCCTATGGCATTAGATACCAAGGCGATTGGTATTAGGCCAAGTGGGAGTATGTTATATTTGAGAGATGTCTTAAGACAATCACCTTAGATATTATACTATTTATTGGATAAATAAAATTTACTATTTGGGTTTGCATTATTTATATATATGATTTGATTTTAAACTCAATTAATGAAGTTCACAATACAATGTATAGCATGAGAGAAATTATGATTGGATCACAATTAGTGGGTGCTATTCATGTGTAATTATGTACGTATTGATATCTTTCCTAGTCGATGAATTAATGAGACCAAACATCATCAATTCTGTGAGACTAGTATGTGTTATACTTTTTGGTTTATCCAAGCAACTAATCCTCGCTAGCTGGAAACATTGGGATGTTGAGAGTTAGCATATGAATGCTAGTTAAGGGTAACTAGTTCATTGGATGTGACCTACTAAGAGACTTCATGTGGTTCTATACATGTCAATGAAGATCTCATTGTATCTCAAGTGCAAGTTTCCTTAGACTTGAGATATTCAAGTCATCTTGGTCATGGAGACTTATGCTTTGACATCTTAAGCGAACATCTCCTCGAAGGTGTGGATTTAGGATGATTGGGTATAAGTCAAGATGTCTGAAGGTATTTGAATAGTCCATAGAGGATTCACTACTCATTCTATAAGGAGACGTATACCCTATGGCCTCTTGTCAGGTTTTTTATTCATAAGTCTTTGGTTAAAGCAAAGCATGTCAAGAGGAAGGTCTTCTTGGACATGTGTTTTGAGTAATTTAAATCTGTTGGACAAGAAACTACTACTTAGGCTAGGTGTGACGTAGTTAGCCTAGTGAGGACTGACACATAGACCATGTCCTAAACCAAGTGCGTATAAGATAAGTGAAAGGAACAGATGCACGAATAACTATAGCTATTGAAGGGTTCAGAAGTTATTCTAGAATCAATTATGATTTTTCAATCAATTGGGGGTCATGATGTATTACTAGGTGTCACTCATGATCTATTCATAATTAATGATTAATTATGAATAGTCAACATAACTGGGAACCTATTGGGTCACACGCACTGCTAGTATATCCGAAAGACGTAAAACAAGTTTGAGAATTGGATTCTTAGATCGAGAGAGATTAAGTCTAGTTGGACCAAATGAAGGACAAATATGAAATATATTTGTCGAAACGGAAGTGCGAATGGGTCATGTACTTTTGAAGACTAATTGGACCCTCTTTGGTTTAGTAATAAACCAAAATTGGTTTGTTTTAAACAAAGGTGGTTTGATTTTGAACCAAGATGATTTTGGGAATCGGACCCTCTTTGGTTTAGTAATAAACCAAAAATGATTTATTTTAAACAAAGGTGGTTTGGTTTTGAACCAAGATGATTTTGTTTTGAACCAAACTTAATGCTAACAAATTGGGTTGGCTTATTAGGTGTGGGTTTGATCTTGCTTATCAAACCCGGATGGAGGTTATAAAAACCCCTCCATGGGAGAAGAATTTATAACAACATAATAATCTAAAATTATTTTAGGTTTTCCTCATCTCCTCCCTCCCTCTGTTCCTCTGACCACAAGGAGGAATCTCCTCCTTGCGTCATTGCCCAAAAAGGAGCTGTCGCCGGCTGAGGTGATGGCTCTACTTCCCAACAAGAGCTACTCCTTGAGGTGCTGAATCCGTCGCCCAAAACCGTCGACCAAGCTTACTACTGCCGGTGGTGTTTGTATTGCCGCTGAGAGCTTGCTGCCCAAAGCTCCTGTTGTCGCTGAACCTACTGTCACCGGCGTTGATTCCTCCACTCAAGTTGTTGCTTGTCGGAGCTGAGCTGCTATCACCACCTAGAAAAAGTTGCTTCCGGCCAAAAGTAGCTACAGCCATTTGTGGTTGCTTCCCTAGCCGCCGACAGCCCCTCCTTCCGTCGCACGACAGCAACTTGTGTTGTTGCCACCGTCGAAAAATAGCGAGGATGCTGCCCTAGATTTGTGTCATTGGGTTGCATTAGCCATCAGGCACAAATCGAACTGCGGATCCTCTCTCGAATCGAATCGTCTCCACGCTTGGCTAGTACCGATCAAAGACGAAAGATTGTTGCTCCAGGAGTTATCTTGAAGGTATCTCAGCATGGATACAAATAGAGACAAACTTGGTGAGGTTTGCTAGTTGATGTCATTCCCCTTACACGTCATCGAACAAGTATATCTTCTAATGAAGTATTTTTCTACGGTTATGTCTAGTGCATGTGTATTCTTGTGAATGTGTGTGATGCGTGTTGTAATAATTTAGGAAATTATTATTCTTCCACTACTTGTTTAGACAACATAAAAAATTAAAATGCGCATCGAAACACCCAATAGTGCTAGAATGAGTACGAGTGAATTCAAGACTTCTAGAAGCGATCAAATTTTTGTAACATTCTATTTGTTTAAATTTTCATTATTTTTATTATTATTTGCATTGTTTGTTTGTGTGCAATAATAGAAACTATAAGAGGTTTCTTAGCCTTCAAAAGGTTTCCAACAAGGAGAAATATAATGGCTCA
>JBBUKS010000113.1:10308053-10323535 GCA_038050645.1 Hedychium gardnerianum | reverse complement strand
CCTCTCTTCTTCAAAATTCAATCCGAGATTTCAAGAGAAGGATCATCCTTCTCTTGTTTCCTTCTCTCCTCCCTCCCTAAGCATCCTCCTCCTCCCCTATAGTTGTTTTTATTTCATTGTTTCATTGGGACAATGAAATATCCAAGTTGGGGGGGGGGGGTAGTTTAGTTCGTTTTTGTTAGCTTAGTTTGTTGATTTTATTTAGACTTTGTTATATTTTGTTATTTCTTTTTGCATGATAATATTTTCTTCTTTTGTGCATTATATCATGCTTACATGTCATCATGCATAGTATTGTTTATTTGTCTTTATAGCAAGATACTAGCACACTGATTCTAGATATCTTGTGTTTGTATGATAAGTATGTTAGTATGCTTAGTGATCTACCTTTTCCTATACGTAGTAGCACAAAATGAGCAATGCTTTTACTATATAAGTCTGAGTATTAACCTAGTTTTAGGATCTCTTTACACCATGCTTGACTTTTATCATATATACATCTGAAAATAGTCATGATTCATAAAATTGGACTAGTACTCTTATTTTCTAGGTGACCCCTCAACTACATATTTGTTACTGGAATAAACTTGGATCATGGTACTCATTGAGAAAAATTTAAATTCCAGAAAATAATAAAATAAAAATGAGAGAAAATGTTTGCTCAAGTGTTGCACTTTGAAAGCACTTTTTGAAAAAAAAAATAGAGAACAAGGAATAAAAATAGTTGTCATGAGTGAAAACTAATAAGTTATCCCTTTGAGACCGAGTTAGGTTGCTAGAGAAATAACTGCTATGTTTCTTCTGATATCGAGCTTTCTTTTGAGACCTTGTGTAGACTTTAAGGGAGAAGAACCTTGCGTGTGGTAGGTAATGCCTATCGCTGTAAGCATTAGAAAAATGGTTAGATGATGACTTAACTAGACTTGAAGATTGACATTTGAAAAGATTAAGCCACTCTTTGCACTAAGCACGAAGAACTTCCACTTAGGTCACAATCAAATAATTCTATTATCTTGCTCATTAGTGAAATTATATGATAGGATTAGACTGATTTACTAAGGATTATTGATGAATTATTTACATGCATAAATCTAGATTGCAGGTTTTACTTGAGAGCAAGCAAATGTATAAGTCTGGGGTGTGATGTGTGTATTTCTTACATGTTTTTAACATTGTTTAGCATACATTTTGTTGCATTTCATAAGCATATGTTGCATGTATTCATCTTCTTTCAAGTATTTTCATTACTTTTACTCTTTAAGTTCATAGAGATGCTCTTTTCTTATTTTTATTAATAGGACGCGTTTTTAGAGCATAAATGGAGCATTTAAAGGCTTGGAATGTGAAGTTGCAGCAAGGAACAGCTCTGGTCATGTCTCAGGACACGAGTGTGTTCCATCGAGCAAGATCAACTAAAGAAATGGAGTGGAAACAAGTCTCTAGAAGCCAACATGGGTCGATCGTGCCTCACCCGAAAACACTCAGGTTCAACATGGCCAGATCATGCCCTTGCCCGAGGAAAACTGTCGAGATCAACACGGCATGGTCATGCCTAAAAGGCATAGTCATTCCTTAGCCATGGAATCTGTGTTGCGGTTAACACGATTATGCCTCAGCCCCAGATTCATGGCCGAGGCCAGCATGGGCAAGTCGTGCCAAAAAGGCACAGTCATGCCGCAACCCTATTCTCTCATGGCTGAGGTTTTGCCAACCATTTTAATGGTTGGAAGGGCTATAAAAGGCCCAAGAAGTCCCCTAATTCAGGGAGGAGGGTTCTTCCCTTTTCAGGGAACCCTAGAGCACCATCTTCCACAACTACTATGACAATTCATCCATCGATTGGAGCTTAGAGTCCTTTCCGAAGACCGACAATCATCTCGATAAGCTTCCTTTTCTCCCCTTTCTCTATTTGCGATTGTAAGATACTTTCTTTCATATCTTTGGATTGTAACTCCATCTCTATGGAGTAAATCTTTGGATTATAGTATTAGGAAGGAGCTATGATGTAATTGTTGATGTATGAACTGAGTACTTATTTCTTCTTCTATTGCATAGCATGTTTATTGCTTGTTCCTTCTTTATTGTGTATGTCTTGAATGCTTGGGATATGGAGAATTGGTCACCATGAAGAGGTGATAATCTAGATTGTATACCCGTGGAGTCTCATGTGACAGGGCTAACCCTTAAGCAGACATTTTCTCATTATCACCTTGAATGGAAGTTGATTCGCCATAAGGAGACAACCATCACAGACTTAAATGGGTTTATCCTAATTTAACATTATAAAGTACAGGAGATAAACTAGATTGTATACCCATGGAGCCTTATGTGACAAGGGTAACCTTTAAGTGGACATTCTGGCATTATCGTATTGCTAAGATGTAGTAGGTTTGGGTAGACACACTGATATAATCCTCTCAAATCCATGTCGATAGCTTAGGATAAGTATTCCTACATGCAAATAAAAATAAAGGTAGGGAAGTAAATAATACTTAGAACGTCAACAAATATTGTAGTGAAACTGAAGTCTTAGAATCATTTCCCCAATTATCAACCAACTCAATTGCTCTCTCTCTCTCTTATCTTTCTCTCTCTCTTTCATTCGTGAATGCAACCAACCTTCGATTGTCTAGATAACTAGCTTTACAATATCAAATAGTACTCAATCATAGTCCATGTGTGATCGATATTTTTATTACTTGACGACAATCGTGCACGTACGGATTTGACACATCACTCTAGCATTGGCTTGAGCCTTTCTTTTATTGTCACTTAGCTAGTTGTAAAAGTCAATTGGGTTGCCATTTTCATCTATAGGTAGTTCAAAGCTTTTCTTTACTATTAGATAGTTTTCTATCTCATTCATGAAATAGTATTCCATTCTACCCTTCCAATAGGCAACATTTTTGTCATTGAAGAGAGGTGGGTGGGTTGTGCTAAATCCTTCTTGCGAAGACATTTCTCCAAACACAAATTTGTTCAAGTTGTATTAAGGTATGGGACAGGGATTTTGTTTTGTTTAGGTTTGGTCTAGTTGTAGTTAGGGTTGGATTTGGCTTGGGCTAGGTCGGATTATTAATTGATTTGTTCAGACTCAAAGCACAAAGTTCACCCTATGTTAGATTCAAGTTTTTCTTTGGGCTAATTAAACAAGAGTTTCCTAAGTTAACTTCCGATAGTAGTGAGGCACAACGGCTTTCTTAATCGGAACAACGACCACTTTCTAAGACAAAGCTAACATAAGAATCTAGCGCTAAATCAACTTCAATACAATGCCTTGGTCTAACTGGTTTAGAGTAAGGTGGGTTAGCTTCGGATAGTTCCACTTGACTAGATGCACCACGTATGGTACTCCTTACCTAGCCTAGACATGCACCTAACCAAACTTTTCTAACTTACTATTAGTTCAACACGCGCTGATACCAAATTCTAGGATCGAACTTGATGCTAAAGGGGGGTGAATACTGTTTCAAATTTTATAAGATGATAATTTCATAAATAAATAGATAAACAAAGTAAAAGTAGCACATCGAAAATAAATGAAATAAACTTAGCAGATTATCAATTAGACCAAAAATAGAAATGTGCAGCAATAATAAAAATATGATTCTTATTTCTTAATTTTTCCTAGGTGGAGAAACCTTATAGAAAAAGAATCTAAAAATTAAGCATAAATTAAAATCAAATATGACAATACAAAAAAATAAAATTGTAACTCTATGTATTGGCGATTAGAAATAATGCGCGAGTTTGCAGTGTGTCATCGTCGCAACATAGAGAGCAAGAGAGCACAAGAACACGAGCACAGAGAAAGATTGTAAGTGAATTCAATTATTTCAAAACTCTACCTCGAGCCCTTTATACACCCCTCCTCTATTTTAGATGTGACACCCTCCAGTCGACTGGAGCCTCCCTAGATACCTAGATCGTGCTGACGTGACTACAATGTCTATCAAGTAGATAGTGTCGTCCACATTCTTCGGTTGACTGGACTCCCTTGGGTCGACTGGACTCCCTTCGGTCGACTGGACTCCCTTCGGTCGACTGGACTCCCTTCGGTCGAATGGACTCCCTCTGGTCACCAAGGTATGGTCAAATCTCATCTAGATCGCCCTGCTCAGGTCACTGAACTTCATCCCCTACCGGTTGTTGTGGTAAGAAAATTTTGGGTGATTTCTCCATCCGGGGTTGTAAGTTCCAGAGTAAGGGTTGTTGGGTCTAAGAGTGAAGTTGCCAATAGTGTCTGCTTGTTTAATTTGAGCCAATTATGTAGTAATTACTCCTAGATGGCAAGATTCCTTTATATGTTCTATATCACCACAAACTTCACAACTTGTATTCACCGCATTCATTGGATTCACATTCATTAAGTCAAACCTCTTTGTAAAAGCATCCATTTTCGCAGAAATTAAGTCCAAGGTGCTCACATCATATTTTATGGGAATCTTAATTAAATTGCTTCGCTCTGATGCCTATTGATGATGATTAAGTGTCACACTTTCAATGATTTCCTCGATTTCATCAAGTCCTTTGAATCTAAGGACACCTTTGTTTGATAACTAATTCCATTATAGAAGGTATGGATGATAAGACATTTTTCAAGTCCATGGTGAGGGCACTACTTAAGAAGTCCTTTAAATCTATCTCAAGCTTCGTATAGATATTCTCCATCCTTTTGCATAAATCTTGCAATAAGATTTATCATATGGGCAGTCTTGCTTAGAGTATAAATTTTTTCCAAGAACCTTTGTTTGCATTGTTCTCAAGTGGTAATACTGTCGGCAGACAATGAGTTTAGTCAAGATTTAACTCTATCCCTTAGTAAAAAACCAAATAAAAGTAGTCTGACAACCTCCGTTGAAACACCATTTATTTTCATTATTTCACAAATCTCATAAAAAAAATTCCAAGTGTTGGTTGGGGTATACAGTGGGTCCTTCCCCATATTGATTTGTTTGCACCATGGAAATAACAACATGTTTGAGTTCAAAATTATTGGCCTCAATAGTAGGTTTGGTGATGTTAAACCTTAGAGGTCATGCCTGAGAGGTCATGCCCATGAAGAGTAGAGAGGTCCTCATGTCAAGGTCATGCCTAAGAGGCACAACCATGTCTCTACTCCAGCAAGGTCAACGCTAGGGACGTGCTAGGAGGGCATGATCATGCTTCACCATAAGAGCAACATCGTCGTCACGCCAAGGCCATGCCAAGAGGCACAACCGTATCTTGAATCCAGCCAGACCCACGGCCTGGCCATCCTTGAGAGGCACAGTCGTGCTCAGGCCGTACCTCAGCCTAGCCTCCTTCACACGTCCTGACTATGCCTGAGAGGGCCGTGTGGCCCAAAAAAGTAGGGGCATGACCCCTGCCTATAAAAGGGGATTTTTCTTCTTTTCTCCACATCTAGGGTTTGGGGTTCAACCTCTCTCCTTGGGGAAGGGTTCTCCCTTTAGGAGAATACCCTAGAGCTCCTTCATCTAGACGATCCATCCACCTCCGGAGCAAGGGAGCATCTCCAATGACGTTGGACTTCATGGATAAGCATTCTCTTCTCTCTATTTTCATGTATTGAGTTATAGTTTGCTATTTTCCTTGTCTCTTGGTTGTATTCCCTTGCAATGGAATAGATTCTTCCAATTATAGGATGTAGGAAGTAATTATAATGTGTTGTTAATGTATGAACTATGTATATGTCATTTTCTTTTTTCTATGAGATGCTTACATCTTGTGCTATGTGTGTTGTGTCTTGTACATGTTTGACAAAATGTGTATGTGAGTAATGCATGTAGACGTGAAGGATTTGTTCTTAGTCTAAGATTGATTCTGGGCTGGATAATCGGGGGATCATTAGTGACAGAGGATACCCATTCAACCTGACTTACTATACCCTTAGTGACAAAGGGTATCGATTATTAACCACTTCCTGGGGTAATGACCTTGAAATAGGGAATAATCCTTTGTTAGGATAGCTAACTAGAGCTTAATGGGTTTGCACTAATTCAATATTAGGAAGTGACCTGTGTAATCTAAAATGTATGACCGGGAGGCCTCTAGTGACAAGGGGTGTCCCTTCAATCGGACTTTCTATGTTACCTCTTCTACTTAGTAACATTGAAGTAAAAATGGTGTAACACTCCGGTGCAACCATTGCGGGGTCATACCGGTAATTTAGTTAGAATCCCTATAGGATCATAAATAAAGAGGGTAAGAAAACGAATATGCATTAGAGACATTAGCTAGCATCATAATGAAATCGAAATCCTAGAATCTGTCTCCATATGCTCACCCCCTCTTAAGACTCTCTTTCTCTCAACCTTCTCTCTCTCTCTTGCTCCTTCTCTCTTACTTTCATGACCTCAAGAAAAATGTGATTGTATAGATAACTTACTTTGCGAAATCACTAGTGTTTAATCAACAGTTCCCGTGGAATCGATATTTCTATTACTGATGATGTAACCTTGCACTTGCGGTAGCAGAATAGTCAAGTTTTAGCTCTATCCCTTAGTGAAAAATCAAATAAAAGTAGTCTGACAACCTCTACTAAAACACCATTTATCTTCATGGTTCCACAAATCTGATTGAAAATTTCCATGTGTTGGTTGGGGTCTTAAGTGGGTCCTCCCTCAAATTGATTTATTGAACCATAAAAATAATAGTAGGTTTGAGTTCAAAATTGTTGGCCTCGATAGTAGGTCTGGTGATACTAGACCTTAGGCCCTTTGCATATGGTGTTGCATAATCCTTCAAAGGTTTGATTGTCATGGTAGATTGTATTTCCTCTTCTTCTAATTGTATTTATAGAATTCTTCTTCTTCTGAATGTTCTATCAATCTCAAGATCAATAAGTAAAAGATTTCCTGCAATGTTAGACATTCACATGCAAGTGAACAAATTGTCTCCTTCAAAAAAGAGTTCCAAAACAAAGTTATTTGCAAATAAGAAAATGCATAATTTATGAGAAAGAAAATTGAATTACAAAACTATTAACAAGAGAATAAATATATAAATTATTAACAAAAAGAAAGAAATCTAAATTAACTAAATTTCTAGTCAACTAATGTCAATCGAAAATAGTCTCCGATAATGGTGCCAAAAACTTGTTCGTCAAAACCACAAGTGCACGGCTAAGTCATCAAATAATAAAAATATCGATCAACGGAAACTATTAATTAAGCACTAGTCAAGTTTGTAAAGAAAGTTATCTAGACGATCAATGTATTGTTGAAATCTTGAGAACCAGAGTGGGAGAGAGTGAGCTGAGCGCTAGAGAGAGAGTTGAGAGAGAGAGACCACTCAGAGAGAGTGAGTAAGAGAGAGAGAGTGTGTGTGAGAGTGAGTTGGCTTAGAGGGATGATTCTAGGATTTTGAATTCACTATGATGCTAGTTAATGTCCCTAGTACATGTTCACCTCCTTAACCTCCATGTTTATGATTTTGTAGGAATTTTAACCAAATTACTGGTATGAACTAATGAAATTCACCCCAGAGTATTTACATCATTTTTTTCAAATGTTATTAAGTAGAAGAGGTAATATAGAAAGTTTGGTTAAAGGACTACCCCCTGTCACTAAGGATTCCCCGGTCATACATTCTAAATTACACAAGTTACTTCCTAACATTGAATTGGTGAAAACCCATTAAACTCTAATTAGTTAATCTCTTGGAGAATTGATCCCATGTCAAGGCGATGACTCTAGAAAGTCTGGTTAAAGGACTTCCTTCTTTTATTAAGGGCTCCCTGGGCATACAATCTAGAGCATCTCCCCTACATGGTGACAATCCTTCATATTCACATGCATAATCTTCACACACACATTACATCAAACACAAACAAGACATCACACACATGGAACAAGTCATATCCATAGTTCATACATCAATACTCACATCATAATTACTTCCTACATCCTAGAATTAGGAGATCTACACCATGGAGAAGGAAATACAACCAAGAGACAAAGAAAATAGTAATCTACAACTCAATACATAAAATAGATAGAAGAGAATGCATATTAATGTGATGTCGGTGTCTTTGGATGGATTCCTCGCTCTGACGATGGACGAATCATTGAGATGGATGGAGATGATAGCTATAGGGTTTCCCCCTAAGGGGAGAACCCTCTCCCAAGGAAGGGCGAGAATCCCCCAAACCAAAGATAAGTCAAGCAAGGGTTTGCTTGACCCTTTTATACCTCCCCCAAACTGTCCAGATCTATCAGATTTGTTAGGCTCTGCCAAATCTACTTTTTCACCCCTTAGACCACTTTATCTCAGGTTGTACTCTAAACCAAAGTTGTAGATATTGAAATTATCTTCAATTTGATATATAAACTACTCAAAAATCCAACCAATCCCAAAGTTATGGTGGTTCAAAATTTGGTCTGCAGTCTGGGCGGAGGATGTACATGGTCGTGCCTGGTAGGCATGGCTATGTCCTTTAGCATGGCTAGACCGTGGTTTCTTCTATTGTACTATGAAGAAAAATTGTATATGTCCAAGTTGTCTACATTTTGGTAGTTGATTCATCCCATTTCTCCAACTGTGCGGAAAGTTATGACTATTTTACTTTTAGTCTGCAATCTTCCCAGAATTCGACACATCCCTGTGAGGCACGGCGTGCTGTGGCAATACCCAGGTAAAAGATAAGGTCGTACCCCTTGGGCATGGCTTGGACATGGGAAAGAAGCAAAAGCAAGGCACGACCATGCCAAAAGGTATGGCTAAACCATGGTTCTTTTTGAAATTCCTCTGAACATGGCCTGAGAAGACACGGCTGTGCTTGGGAGGCAAGGTTGGGTCATGGGAGGTTCTTGAATTCCTGAGCAAGTCTCATGAAGAAGCACGGTTATGCCTTTAGGCACAACATGACCATGGGAAGTGGTGGAGTTGCTAAGGAGATTTTTGAAGAGGCATGTTCGAAGGCATGGCCATGTCGTGGGCCTTGCTGGAAAGCTAGTTTTGATCTTAGCAAATGAAGGCACGGTCGTGCCTTGAAGAGCCACAACCATGCTTGCTAGCTTTGCTCCCCAAGCTTGCTCAAATGTCCAATTCGCTTCATTTTAGCTTCAAATAGTATCCCATCAATTAAAATACAAATAGATTAGATTTCCAAACTAAATGAGTAAAAACATGACAATAATATAAGATGGAGTGTAATAATATAGATCATATTTAGTGGAATACAAGTAGATGTGTAACAAATAATGCCTAAAACATATCTCCTCTCTAATGGCTAAGAGGGTAATCATCATCTCTGAAAAATCTTACACTGAATGCCCTATAAAAGAACTAGCAAAAGAAAGAAAATAGTGTCTAGGTGGGCGAAAATGCAAGCGATTCGTATCATCATCCCATGTAGTCATATGCATTACAATGCAAGCCTCCATATCAATCCTTGAATTACTTCTAGCTTTCTCAAATCATAATCAAGGGTTCAGGTTATGGTGGTGATCAATCCTCAACCAACAATATTCCTCAACTATAAGGTTATTTAAAATCAAATCAAATTGCTCTAAATTCATATGATGATCATTGTTAAACAACCAAAAAGTAATTTGACCATCTTGACATCCTTTACCTTGTAAACTATTAACTTCCACCGAATTTAAAAATTCAAGGGTAATCCAAAGATAAGTAGGATGCATTATACTTATCAATTCGTCTCATCCTGCTTGACTTATCATTCAATCAATATCATCCCTAAGGCCTAGACTAGTCAAAACATGATTGTTTAAATACTGAGAATTGATAATTTTCCTCATAACAAGTATATTATAATAATTCCTATGATTAGCAACCCAAAAATAAAGCCAAAGGTATTAGAATTATTACCCTTGTCACGTGCTTTATCCTTGCCTTTGTTGTGCGAGCTTGAGCCCTTCCTACATTGTTTGAGCATCTTTATCCTAAATAAAGTTCTTTTGGGCTTCTTAAAGGTCTCTTAAATGGCATTTTCAGGTCTAAAACTGGTCATTATATTTTGAATCTGGAACTAAATCGTATATCTTCAAAACATCTTTGATTTGAGTGGTTGTGCCCCGTAGATCATCTCAGATCAAAAGTTATGGCTATTTGAAAATCATCTACAGTGACACACGGTCGTGCTTTTCTAACACGGCCTGGTCATGTTAAATTTTGTTTGTGTGAACATGGCTTGGCCGTGTTGCTTGCTATTTTTGGTGTCTTTGCGACCAAAATGTGACACAATCATGGTTCTTGACATGGCCTACCCGTGCGCATCACGGGAAAGCTTCCCACGCTTGTGGTGGTTGTCATGTCCAGCTCGTGGATCCCTCTAGCTTTGAAATAAAAAAAAAATTACAACAATGAAACATAAGAAAAAATTAAATGAAAACAAAAAGAGAAACTTGGATTGCCTCTCAAGAAACACTTGTTTACGTTCATTAGCTCGACCCCTTGTCATATTCAATCGAGAGTGCATGGTATGAGGTAGTCGTGCCTCCCTCTTCTTTTATTAAATTCATCGATGGAGTATCTTTTAAACCTCACACATGCTAGAGAAAAATACTTCCAAACTTTCTTGCTAAGGATTCTTGGCCTTTAATCATATATTCTCCACTTTAAATGATCGTCAGGAGGTCATCCATGTGATTCTCCTATAGGTACCTACAATGAAAACTCTTCACCAATCACTAAATGAAGTAAAACATCAATCATGGTCTCAACTGTGGATAGGGAAGGTTCTTCTGGATCCTTGAGGTTTGAAGGTAATTGAATTGAAGTAGTGCATTCTTTCGTCAAAGTCTCAAATTCATATTCCTCAATATCTTCTTCGTGTGATATTTGAGTGGCTTCCAACTCTATGTTTCTTGTGTCATCATCATTATCCTCGCTCATGCTAGGCTCCTCCCTAGCTAAAAGTATTGGTGAAATTCTAGCATATGATGAGGATATTTCATCGAACTTAGCATTTGACTACTTGATATCCTCGTACATCTGAGCTTGTGAGGCAATGAGGCCTTCAATCATTTTCTCTATTTTTGATAGTTGAGAAGTTATTTGAACTCTCGTTGATGGCCCAAAATTGTTCTTAATGTTGATTGTTCCTGTAAAAATTTTGAGAGTTCCTCCAACTAGGGCTATAAGTGTGTGAATATGAATCGTCTTGTGGTAGTTGGTTATAGTTTGGGAGGACACCCCATTTTTCCCCATGTGCAGGATCAAATAGTATCGGGCAATTATTCATTACATGACCTGTTCTACCACAAATTTCATAATAGACATTAATAGAATTCACAACAACAAATTGATCGAACCTTGGAATTAGAACTTCCATCTTTGCGTACAAGGAAAATATGTTCACTTAAAAAGGAGAGGTTAGAGAAGGAAGAAAAGAAGAAAAAGAAAAGAAGGAAAGAAATCTAGATTAACCAAATCATGACTCAATCAATATTATTTTTGACATAGTCCTTGATAACGACGCCAAAAACTTTATGTGATTACATCTACAAGTGCACGGTTGTTGTGAAGTAATAAAAGATATTGATCCCATGAGAATTGTTGATTAAATACTGATTGAGTTTACAAAGCTAGTTATCTAGAGAATCATTGGTTGTGTGAATTAAGAGAGAGAGTGTGTAAAGAGTGAGTCTAGAGAAATCAAGTAGTTGAGGGAGAAATTTGGTTTGGGAAAATGATCCTAGAACTTTGTTTTCGTTACGATGATTGTTGACATCCTAAGTATTGTTTACTTTCCTATCTCTATATTTATTCACATGTAGGTGGACCTATTATGAATTACCAATATAGATTTTTGAAATTATACCAGGGTGCCTACCCAAATGCAATGCCTACTTTTTTAGGAGATCTTGCTAGTACAATTGATTTTCAAAAGGGAGTTCCCGTCACGAAGCCCCACGATCCCCTAGATTATCTCCTCTACTTTGTGATGCCCAATTAGAGAAAATCCATTAGGATCTATGATAGCCAATGGTGCCCCTGCTGGGGAAGACGTCATCCCCTCATGGCAAACCAGCCTACTTTCAAGGCAACATTACTAGTATGACAGTATTCTCAAGAAAGCCCGTATCACTAAAGCCTCGCGGTGTCCTAGTTTCCCTTCTTCACTTTCGTGACCGACTCTCCACATCACAGACATTTATGGGTCGGAGATTTGGGATCACCTTTTGGTTCTTCCCCACATCTAGCGAGATATGAAGGTGCAGTTTAGTGTCAAAATCATGTATGCACAATAAAGCTGGACCATGAAATACACATGTTATGCAGTAGAGAAAGGTAAACAAATACTTAGTTCAAATGTCAATAATTACATTAGGCTACTCCCTATTCCTATATTCTAGAGACTACTCGATAGAGATGGAGATACAACCGAAAGACATGAAATCTAAGCAATTACAACTCAAAACAAAGAGTAGAAAGAAGAAAGCTTAGTTGTGAAGGTTGTTAGTGTCTTTGGATGAGTCTCCAAGCTTCGATGGGGGATGGATCATCACAGCAGCTAGTGGAATGCCTGCTCTTGAGTTCCTTTAGAAGGGGAAAACCCTCCTCTAGGGAAGGGGGCGGAGCTCTAAATCCAAAATTCCCTTACAAGAGTTTCCTTTATTCTTATACCAAACTGGCATTATCTGCCCTTAAACTAAGTTTTTACGAGTTCCACCATAAACTAAACTTGTAGATCTTGATATTATCTTCAAATTGATAGTTCGTGGGCTTCTTAGCTCAACCCGAGCTAAAAGTTATGTATGTTCGAAGTTTAGTCTGCTGAACTTGGCCACTTCAAGATAGATTTACACGGTCGTGCCTGGGAGGCACAGCCATGGCATGCTAGAATCAGGATTTTAGACATGGCCATGCCCGGGGGCAAGGGGAGGCCATGTCGGAGGCTATGAACTCCGTTTTGCGCTAAATTTCATCTTGAGAAACACACCCATGTCATGGGACATGACTAGAGCGTGTTCCTTGATTTAAACTTCAATTTGATGGTTTTTGAATGCCTTTTTCTTATTATATGATCCACAGTCATGTACTATGTCAGAAATATACGTTCTAAGGCTTGTTAATTCTATTTTAACTCTAAATTCACATCCTATTAACAAAAAGGAAAAAGAGCATATCTCCAAACGAAAAGAGTAAAAGTAATGAAAACATGATGCAAGCATGCTATGATTATGAAATGACATAGAATGTATGCAAACAATGCTATAAATCACGTATGAAACACATACATCAGTTGGACACAATGGCAAAGTGGTCAATTAGGTTTTACATAACTACTATAGTAAATAGAAATTGATTATCTCGATTTGGTCGATCATAATGGAACTTTTTGCAACTTTAAATAGGGGACTCCACTACTCGTCCACAATGTCATTACAATCAATTCAATATAAACAAATCCTTTAAAAGTCCTCCTTTCTAAAATTCAAAACTTCTCGATACATAGCAAAGCACTCAAATTTCAGACAGATTGACATTCTTCTTTTGATATAATTTAATTTAAGTTGTCATTATTATTGCTTGTTGATAGGGTGTTGAAAACCCTAAGTTAGGATCGCTAGAGGGGGAGGGGATGAATAGCACACTTGTAATTTAAAATTACCTTTCATGTTGCTTTGTATTCAACAAGGACCAACACACATTAGTTAAAAAATAAAAAAATAAAAGCATACACACATACTAAAGAGACAAGATGATTTACGTGATTCACAACCCCTAGGTTTTTTTCAGTCTATGCACATAGAGTCCATTAACTTTTCCTCTTCGGTCAAATGCTAGAGGTGGAGAAACCTCTTAGTAGAGTATGTACACGGGAACAATAAATACAAATATAAAAGGAAAGTACTAAATAATATGAGTTCGTATGAGGAGAGAATATGATTTTGTGTATTCATGTGTTAATATCTCTGCCTTGAGCCTCCTGACATTAAATATAGGCTCCCTTAATGGGGTTCTTTGTTATCCACTGCATCTGATGTGGCACTAATCTGTTTGGAAATATGGGTTTGAGATGTTCCATCGTCTTCATCCATGAAGGTGTCTCGTTAGTACTACTAACTTGGCTCCCTTTAGTGTCGACTGAACACCCTTTTTGATCGATTGATCAACCGATCAATCCAGATCTCTGACCATCTATTCCCAATCTAATTTGGATCACGTTCCATGTGTGTTTTCAATTGCCCACTCCTTGTTGTAGTCAATTGCATCCCTGTCAAACAAGATCTTCGCTTATATGATCTAGATCTGGTCACCCAATCCTTTTTTTATCACCTAGAGTTTCGGTTTATCAAAAAATCTTTTCAATCGACCAAAACTTCTAACTTTTGTCTACTAAGCCCAAGTCCACCTAAGTTGATTTTTTCCCTACTCGCAATTACAATTTCAGTCAACTTGTCAAATAATAGCTTATTGTGCCCTTTTGGCTCTCTCCCGTTGCTTCCTTCTCACTCTACTAATGTACTCTTTCACCAAGTTTCTCATCCCTCAAATGGATCAAGCATGTCGGCTCCCTTCCCCTATCATCCTTCTCCCATGCTTGCATCTTCAGATCCAAGTGTAGCTATCTCCAATACTCCTTATCTTTCAATCACTTAGGTGTCCGATACTACCCTTCTCCAACTTCTACCATCCCTGATATTAGTATTAGCCATAAGAGCCAATTATGAGATGATTTACAAACAAGAAAACTTTTGTATCATATTTCATTAATAAAAGGCAAAGTTTCTGGTTATTATATTTACTTTAGATCAGTGTCAAATGAACAAGTATAATAATGTCCTAGGGTAGTAGATTCTAGTCTACAGTATATTAATTGGTTGAATTGATAGTGGGAGGTTGTAGATATATATAGAACACTACTCTTAACTATTCCTAGTCAAGCATTAATATATAATGACAATATTAATGCATTGAGACTAACATGTAGGTTAGTTGATGACTTAATCTCATAAGTTATGGATATAAGATATCAAATTGATATATGAGTATATATTAGAGAATATGTACTGAATTTACCCGTCATTAAAATGTTTATAGATCGTTATATGAGTGTCATATTCTCATAGTGACTATTAGTATAAATAGTCCTTAGACCTGAAATCACTACGGTTCCCTACATAAGGAGTTGTGTACTTTGGTATCGGCAAACATCACCTGTAACAAGGTGGACTATAAAGTTGATCACTAAGTATACAATAAGTTATGCAGGGGGATGTGAGTGATGTAGATGAGATCTATCCCTTCCATATGACGAAAGTGATATCTGTGGGCCCCTTGATTAAGTAGGACACAATAATGCATGACCATGCTCAAATAAGTCAATATGAGATATTGAGTTCATTTGATTGAGTGAGTCTACTTAGAGATCAAGAAATACAAAGATTAATAAGAGGATGACACGGTCTATGCCTCATGGATCAATCTAAATATCGATGATAGAAGGATTAAGTTATACAAGATAATAGACACAGAAAGGTTAGGTCGGATCTCGACATTTTCGTTACTTA
>JBBUKS010000113.1:10262544-10287165 GCA_038050645.1 Hedychium gardnerianum | reverse complement strand
TTACAAATTTTTCTATCCCTCTTCCTAACCATAATAAAATCAATTTGCGATTTATTATTCCCGCTTTTAAACGTGACCACGTGTTTTTCTCTTTTCTTAAAATATGTATTAGTTAATATAAGGTCATATGCTATCGCAAAATCCAATATAATTTTTCTTTCTGCATTTCTCGTTCCAAATCCTTAACCTCTATGTACTATCTCGTATTCCTAATTTTTCACTCCGACATGTCCATTTAGATCGTCTCCTATAAAAATCATTTAATTTAGCGAAATGCTTTGTAATACTTCATCTAGGTCGCCCAAAACCTTAATTTGGTGTCTTCCTCTAATCCTATACACTAATTACGTTCACAGTTTCTTTCGTCACTATTATCTTAAAAGTTATAATTCTATCATTTTTCCTAACTACTCCTATAATTTTATCTTTTAACGAGCTATTTACAACAATACTCACTCCATTTCTTATTTTACTCTTTCCTGTGTACCATAACTTAAAATTCGAGTTCTCTATCATCTTTGCCTTCTCGCTTACCCATTTTGTTTCTTGTGCACACAAAATATTAATTCTGCTTCTAACATCGCATCTACTACCTCCATTGATTTACCAGTGAGGATTCTCATGTTTCAAATCTTAGAGTATTAGTTTTCTTATAATATTTGTTCTTATCTAACCTATGGTGTAAGAACTCTTGCTTATACTACACCCAAATTTTCATGGAGATGTAATGGTTCTTGTCGAGACGTTACAGTCGGACCCTGCAACACGTTCCTCATGGGGAATTTCCTAATATTAGCACAATAGTTTAATTGATCCATTCATTTAAATTTATCATAATTTAACGTTGGCTGGAAACCTGACGCAACCATCCTCCTTTATCCGGGCTTTGGACCAACCATGACTAGTTCGTCATGGGCAGAGTTTATAAAATCATTTAAAAGGCTAAAAATAATTATAAAATTATATAAAAATCTTAAATTATTTTTGTTTGAATGTATTTGTAAATATTTAATTTTAAAAAATTTATTTGAAATGTTTAAGAATTATATTTTTTTTAATTTTTAGATTATTTTAAATTTACATTTAATTTTAAAATTATTTAAAAAATTTAAAATTATTTTATAAAATATTTAAAAAATTTGAAATAATTTTTAATATTTTATAACTATTAATAATAGCTTATTTATAAAAAATATATATTTAAAAAATAAAAAAAATAACTAAACAAAAAACCTTTAAAAAATCACGACTATAGTGACTCGCGGAGGTCGTTGTGGCACCGTGGCCCCTGCGGAGAGTTTTAGGAATATATAAAATTTTATTAGATTTTTTTATAATTTTAAATAAATTTTTATATATTTTGATGGAATAATTGAATTAGGATTTTAAGAAATATATTTTACTATCTATTTAAATTAGGAGTTAATTGGATCCATTAAAAAAATAATAACAACTAAAAGATAAATAAAAAAATAAATAATATATTATATTTTTTAGAATTAAAATAAATAAAATATATAATTAATTAAATAATTTTATTAGAGTTTAATTAAGGCTCCTTAAATTATCCTTATTATAGCAAGAAATTGTTTGAAATAATCAATTCAGTTTTAATTTTAAAAAAAACACAAATCCAATCGCGCGACCAAGGCACAATCGCACAACCCTGCCAGCGCAGCCGGCGAGGATCACGCGACCCCTCCGACGCGGCTGCGGTGGTGGCGCGACCCCTCCGGCGCGGTCATGGGGTCGCGAAACCTTTCTGACCGTGGGGGTCACGCGATGCCTCCGCGACTGCCGCCGAGCTGGTGCCTGGTTGTGTCGATGTCGGCCAGCGGGTAGAATGAAATATTTCGCCCGTCTAATCTCTCTTCACAATCCAACACTTATCTAAGCATTCAACCTTTTCATCACTACCTATAGTTAGGAAGTATGCAACTTCGTCTTCAAAGGCATGCTTTAACTCTAAAGCCAATATTCCTTAAGCCATTTTGAAGCTACGTGACCCTTGCCACGGCAATTGCAAAATTATATGAAAAAGATTGGACTCTTAGGTATTATAGGGACATGTGTGTTAGTTTCCATTTCCAAAAGAACAATTTCAGGGTGAGTCATTCCATGGCGAGTTCTATTGATTAAATCTCAATTGTGATGACAACAAATAAGGTGTAAAGGTGCTTAATGGTCAAAAAGTGAAGTCTTTGAAAATCCTCAATATTTATTATTTTATGACAGACCTCAATTAAGGTTAGGAAACAACAAAATCCATCATTGAATTTCAAACCTAAGTCAAAGTCAAAAAGGTCTTCCTAGAGTACAATTTAAGATTTCAACATATGTGCAAATACTCTTATTTTGATATTTAATTGCATTTAGGGACGATTGTTTCTAGATGATCCATATGGTGTGTACTGTTGATTCTTAAAATGCATTTAAACGTGCTTTTCTATTGACTCTCTCTTCATTTCTATCTAATTTATGGCATGTTCAGCTTTTATAACAACAAATAAACACTCTTTAACCATGATTTTAATTTTTGCAAATCACGCTCATTCAACATGGATCACATAGTATTAGTTAAAATAATATTCTAGCTCAATGACCAACTCAATGAATGCATCTAGGTCTAGACAACTATCGAAGTTAAGGGTCTCATGAGGCAATGCCCATCCTTAATCTCCATTCAGGATTTTAGGTATGTCGTTGGAATATAGACATGCCTAGTAACTCAAAGATTGGTTTTTACTAGGAACTACCAACATTTTAATTATGATTATTCAAGCAAACTCGCTGTTTTTACTATAGACACTTAAGGTATCCTAGTCAGATTTGAAAGTCGAGATTTTCCTTTAACGTATTCAACTTTTGTGCTAAACTATTCAATTCTTGTGCTAAATTTCACTTGATTGAGACTCACCCAATAACCTTGAAAGGAAAAAATATATATTGGTTGAATAAATCTAAGGACCAAGATAACATGTATGCTAGATTAGTACGATTTACTAAACTCACACAATTGATTCCTTACAGATAACTTGCCTAGACTATTAGAGACAAGACAAACAAGGATCCATCAAACATGGAATGACAAAATGAAAAGACAATTGACAAAAAAAAACATCTCACTAAATTGTAAAGGACTATCTAATAAGTATGTAAACATGAAACATTGCTTCTTTAGTGAACTAAAAAAAAACACATGCACAGATCCTAGTTCTCCTACAATCTATGAACTTTTAGTTAAACGTAAGAGTTGAGCAAAGAAATAACCAACACTAACTTTATCATAAGAAAGTTCTCTATCAATATTTTAGAGAAAACCTTCATTAACAACTTTTCATGATACAATCTCAAGACTTCCTCCTATTGACTTGCCCTCTTTATCATATCTCGTTATAGCTCTCATTCATGTTACTTAGAGGAACCTACATGAACTAGTAATGCAAAAAATTTGAATATGAAATGTTCGGAGGCTACATGAACTAGTCATGTTTCATGTTACTCAAATAATCAGATTATTCAAATTAGGAGAGAGTAGAAAGTGTAAAATGTTCGGAGGCTCCGAAAGAGGTCTAAACGTTGGAATTCGGGAGCGAAGGCTGACTGGAGGGCATGTAGAGATCCTCGGCCTGCTCGTGTGGCCGCATAACCTGATTTCGAGTTCCGAGTCAAAAGTTATGACAGCCGGAAGTTAAAAGAATATGATTAGATGAAATAGATAATATTGATTAATTAGATTAGAAACTTTAGTTAGGTTAATTAGAGTATTCAGAGTAGGGTATTTAATTTTAAAAAAATCATTAAAATAATCTACTCAAGCTAAATATCCTAATTAGTATTTTTTAAAAAACTTAATTAGTGTTCTAATCACTCGATTAATCTGATTATCTTAATTAGGAAAGAGAAAATGGAGAGAGAAATGGAGAGAGAAACTTCCGAGGGTCCGAAAGAGATCAGAACGTTAGAATTCGGGGGCCAAACTCGGCGGGCGTGTAGATCTCCTCGCTCTGATCGCGTCGATTCTGACAGAACCTGATTTCGAGTCCCGAGTCAAAAGTTATGGACGTCGGAAGTTTAAACAATATTTAATTAATCCGAAAGCGAACGTCGGCATTCGGGGGCAAAACTCGGCAGGGGGGTAGACCTCCTCACCCCCCACCCTCGGCGAAGAGGGAGGCTGATTCCGAGTTCCGAGTCAAAAGTTATAGCGTTTGAAAAAATGAAAAAATTTTAAAAAGCCTTTTTGAGGCTTCAAACGGCCTCAAAAAATTCTGAGATTTGCCGTTACGAGCGAAGCTTGTAAAACTTGTAGCTCTTTCAGTCCTGCTCGTTTCGACATAAAGAACGCTCAATTCCGAGTCCCGAGTAAAAAGTTATGCCCCTTCGAACCCGACAACGTCGGTCAGCCCGAAACACTAAAAACCTCCCGAACCGGCCTAAACGTTCGAATTTGGGCCCCAAACTCCACGGGCGCATGCGTCTCGTCGCCCGGCACGTGTGGCCACCGACAGAGCCTGATTCTGACTCCCGAGTCAAAAGTTATGACCTCCGGAAGCTACCGAAAATGTTCTCCGACTTTGGAAACCGCAAAATCGGGTTTCGGTGCCACCAAAATCTGGCGACGACGGGGTATCCCGAACGTAGATCTTTGAATCCTGCTCGCGTGGCCGCCGACAGAGCCTGATTTCGAATCCCCGGCCAAAAGTTATGCCAACGGGAAGCTCGCTACATCGAATCAGCTTCAAATGTTCACAACCTCTGAAACGGGCCTAAGCATTAGAATTTGGGCTCTGAACATGTTTGTGATAGAATAAGAAATGTACATCTTTGAATTCAGGTCGCGTAGCAACCGACAGAAACTGATTCCGAGTCCCCAACCAAAAGTTATGCCCCTACGAAGATTGCTTTCTCGAATGTCAGAGCCTCCGAAACATACCTAAACATTAAAAGTTGGGCCATACTCATGGGATAGACAACGTAGATATTTGAATTCCGCTCGTATGGCCATCGACGGAGTCTGATTCCAATTCCCCGAACAAAAGTTATGACCTCCGAAAGGGAAGAAGCCTTTAACTCTTCTCCGCCAAGAGAAGACAATACAAGAGGAGCCTCCAAAACCTCTCCTCTCCCTCGTCTTTAATCCCCTTTTAATTCCCGTAACTCCTTTAAACCAAGTTTTCTTGTAACTCTCATAATCTCCATAATATCCATAACCCCGCTAATAATCCATATTAACCCCCAAATTAATTAGAATAATTATATTAATTAGGTTTATTGGATTAATTACAATAATTAGAATTAATCATAATAATTAGAGTTAATTAGATTAATGAGAATAACTAGAATACTTAGATTAATTAGAATACTTAGATTAATTAGAATACTTAGATTAATTAGAATAATTAGATTATTTATATTAATTTAACCTTATTATATAAATTAATTCAATTTCTTTAATTATTCAAACTAAATAATCTAATCTAATCTAAATAACCTCCAAAAATGAGTTTGAGTAATTAGGTTAATTAGATTAGTTAGATTAATTCAATTAATGAGTTTGAGTAATTAGGTTAATTAGATTAGTTATTTTGGGAGGCTTGCTTACTCGCATTGCAATTATCTTAGGGTGTGATTTAGAAGGTTTGGAAATGATGGATAATACCCCTGGGATTAATATTCACTCATGTTTGGCAATACGAATGATTCGAAGAGATAGTGAAGAATATAGTCTTATTTTGAAAGACAAATCCCCTTTAATATTGCCAAATCATGATTTAATCACCATTCGAACCAAGGAAAATTGGTTAATGTTAAATGCCAATGAACAATGTTTTCCCCAAGAACCCTCCACTCAAATACCTGCAAGTAGCCATGCTCTTCATAGGTTCAATTTTTCCAAGTTTCGCTGTATTCTAAATACTCTTCATCATGACAATACTATACATAGAAATATGTTGGAGCAACATAAGTTTATGTCGGATGAACAATTTTAATGTATACGAAATCAGTTTGAGAAAGAGGAAAAGTTGTTTAAGGTGATCACTAATTTTATGATAGTTCATAGGAATGAATGGAAGGAAAAGGAGGATTTTCAGACTTCTATGAGACAAACTCATATTGAAATTTTCTCTATGTACCATTATCACAAGTACTTGGGAAATATAGGATTTTCTCCTGTACTACCTGAATTTTTGAGATTTCCCGACTTTGATCTCACACCACCATATTGATTTTATTAGGACAATGAAAAGTCTGAGTATGAGGGGAGAGTTGTATATAGTTTGTTTTGTTGCATCTTGCTTTATTTGAGTTAATTTGTTTTTATTTTAGTTTTGTTGCATCATCTCCACATTATAACATGGCTTATTTTCTTGCAAAAATTCTAGCACGCTTGTATCTAGACTTTCTTGTGTTGTGATATAGGTGCTAGTATGCTTGGTGATCTAATTTTTTCTATCCATAGTAGCATGCAATGAATTATATTTTTCTTTGAAAAGTTAGAGAATTTGCCTAGTTTTAGGATCTCTTTATATTATGCTTGAATTAGATAGTAGATACATATGAAAATAGTCATGATTCATAGAACTAAATTAGTACTTGTATTTCTAAGATGATTTTCAACTATATTTTGGTTACTGGAGAAACTCGGATCTCGACAACTCATTTAGAAAAATCAAAATTCCCTCATACTTATTCTAGTGCTACATAATGCTACATCTTGTAAGCACAAAAAAAAATTGATTGAATAAGGGAATAAAAAATAATTATTATGAGTGGAAACTAATAAGTTACCCCTTTGAGACCGAGTTAGGTTATTGGGGAAATAACTATTATGTTTCTCTTAATTTGAGCTATCCTTTGAGACCTTGTGTAGTTTGAAAAAGATGAATCATGCATGTTGTAGGAAAGGGCCTATCACCGGGAGCATAAGGAACACGGTTAGATGACAAATTGACTAGGATTGGAGTTGATACTTGAATTGTTAAGTCACTCATCGCACTGAGCACGAAGTTCTTTAACTTAGGCCATTCTCAAACTTTTTATCATGCTCATCAATGAAACTCTATAATAGGACTAACATGACTCACTATTGATTATGATACATCTTATTGCCACATGAATCTATATTGCAGGTTTTTGCTTGAGGACAAGCAAAGGTTTAAGTCTGGGGGTGTAATGTGCATAGATTATATATACTTTTATGCGTTGTTTGACGCACATCTTCTTGTATTCATTGATTGTGATCTACATTATCGCACCCTATTTTATCATATCGTCATGCTTTCACCCTATTTTCTTCGGAGATCTGCTCTTTTGCGTATTTTCATTGACAATACACAATTTGGGGATGAAAATAGAGCAAAAATGAACATTGGGCAGCTTTGGAGGAAAATCAGCATACATGGCCATTCCCCTGGGCACGACCATGTTCTTCAAGATGACATGGCCATGTCTTCCTAAGACACGACCGTGTCTCCAAGGAGCTAGCCAAAGCTCTGCCCTAGAAAAAATCATGTCAGGGTCGTGCTAGGAGGGCACGACCATGCCTTTGTTATAGCTAGGACTATGCTAGGAGGGCATGACCGTGTATGTTCTCCAGCCAGTTTAACTCCAGGGGTTTGCCTAAGAGGCATAACCATGCTTCAAAAGAAGAGCAGCTTCATTTCACGCTAGGGTCGTACCCAAAGGCACGACCGTGTCTTCATTGCAGTGAAACCCATGGTCTGGCCATGCCTGAGAGTCCGTGCCTCAGCTTCCATCCTTTACACGTCCTAGCCGTGTATTGGAGACACGATCGTGCGCTCCAAAAAGCAGGGGTCGTGGCCCTACTTATAAAAGGGGTCTTCTTTCTCCTTTTCAAGGGGAGAAGGGTCTTCCCCTCTCGGGAACCCTCTAGATTCAGGGTCCTCACCAGATTTAAGAGTTCTACCAATGATTCGAGGCCAATTACTCCATTTCGTCCATCATCCAAGCTAGGAGATCACTTTTGAAGACTCAAACCACAACCGACTAAGATTTCTCTGATCTTTTCTTTGGATTTGAGTTGTAGAATGTTTTATTCATTGTTTTTTGGTTTAATCTTCTTGTTTATAGAGTAGATACTCTTGATTCTAGGATTAAGGAGTAATTATGATGTGTAATTGATGATGTATGAACTATAGATATGTCATTTTCTTGTTTCTATGAAATGCTTACTTCTTGTGCTATGTGTGTTGTGTCGTGTACATGTTTGATGAAATGTGTATGTGAATGATGCATGTAGATGTGAAGGATTTGTTCCTATTTTAAGATTGCTTATAGGCTGAATAACCGGGGGATCTTTAGTGACAAAGGATACCTACGCAATCGGACTTACTATACCCTTAATGACAAAAGGTATTGATTATTAACCACTTCCTGGGGTAATGAAATATGGACTAATCCTATGCTACATAGGTATAAGTATGGAGAATAAGGAGATGAACATGTTCTAGGGACATTATCTAACATCATAGTGAAAACGAAAGCCTAGAATCTTCCCACAAACCTTCTCAAATTTCTATACCTGTCAACCTTCCTCAATTCGGTTGCAATCAACACTCTCTCTTTGATTCACAAACTTTCAAACAATTCGATAGTCTAGATAACTTGCTTTATAGACTCACTAGTGATTAAACCTCAGTCCCTGTGGATTTGATACTTTTTATTACTGACGACGTACCTGTGCACTTGCGGTAGCGTAACACTTGGCCAAACTTCTTGGATTGGCTTCGCAACTTGAGAATTGTTCTCAAGGCCAAGAAAGAAGAACTGACTCTAAAGAGCCCATGTTACCAATATGGTAAGATGGGACATTGGAGAAGAAACAACAAGATTTATCTTGAGTCATGAAGAAGAGAAAGAGATCCAATAACTTATCTCCTTCAGATACTTTCGAGATTGAAAGTTATACTATTGCTTCAAATACTTGGGTATTGGATACTGGGTGTGCCTAACATATATGTAATGACATAACTGGGCCTAAAGAATAGTAGATGACTAGATGATCAATTAGCTTTGTAGACGTGGCGTTGTCACCTTGGCCATATAAGTAAGAAACACATGTCAAAATTGCACAAGTTTGCAATTTTGGAATCTTTTGAATTGGATTCATTTGATACATGCACTTCATGCTCAAAAGGCAAGATGATTAAGTTACCTTTTAATGAAAAAAGATGAATGAGAGAATGACGTACTAGCCCTTATACATACCGATGTTTATTGGACCCATGTCAACTCATACACGATGAGGTTATATCTACTTCAATACCTTTATTGATGATCACTCACGATTCGGGTATATGTATATGTTAAGATAGATGTCTGAGGCTTTTGAAAAGTTCAAAGAATTTAGACATGAAGTAGAGAAACAACTTGACAAAAGTATTAAAATACTTTGACCAGATTGAGGTGGTGAATACTTAAGCCAAGAGTTTCAAGATTATCTCAAGAACAATGGTATATTGTCTCAATGGGCTCCGCCTTACACGCCACAACATAATGGTGTGTTAGAATGGAGAAACCAAACCATGTTGGACATGGTTAGGTCGATGATGAATAATGCAAGTCTTCTCAAATCCTTTTGGGGTTACGTAATCGAGACAATTATTTACTTGCTAAATAGAGTCTCGATAAGACAGTCTCTAATACTCCATTTGAGATATGAGGTTGTCCTACTTATGTGAAGAGGCATGTATTAGATAAGCTAGATGCTAAGTCTAATAAGTGTATATTTATTAGTTATCCAAAGGAAACTAGGGGTTACCAATTCTATCATCCTTGGAACAAAGGGTGTATGTTTCAAGGCATGCTGTATTTCTAGCGAAAGAGTCTCTTGCAGGAAAAATAGTGGGAGTGAGGTTGAACTAAGGGTAGTTCAGGAGACTCCAATAAGCACAGAAGAGATGCCTAATCAAGACCCACAATTGATTATTCATAGGGATGAAGTAATAGCTGAACCTATTAATACATCGCTACTTCGTAGATCTAGTAGGGCATGTCTAATTTTCAAGAGATATGTATTTCTTATAAGTGAACCGAGAGATGTGCTACTCATTAAGGAAAGGAGCCTACTAGTTATGAAGAAATTTTGAAAAGTTTAGAAAGCAACTCATGGTTGAAAGACATGAAATTGGAAAAGGATTCCATGTATAAAACCAAGTTTAGAATGTGGTGGACCTACCCGAAGGTATAATACCTATTGAGTGCAAGTGGGTTTTCAAGAAGAAAACTAACATGGATGGTAATTTGATTACCCATAAAGCAAAATTGGTGGAGAAAGACTATCGTCAAAATATGGTATTGACTATTATGAGACCTTCTCACTAGTGGCTATGCTTAAATCCATTTGGATACTTCTACCATAGTAGCTCATTATGATTATGGGACATGATAAATGGATGTGAAAAATAACTTTCCTTAATGGGAACCTAATCGAGGATGTATATTGATACAACCTGAGGGTTTTACATCTGTTGACAAAAATGAAGTATGCAAGCTTCAATGGTCCATTTATGGTCTGATGCAAGCATCCAGGAGTTGGAATATCTGTTTTGATGAGGTAATCAAAAGGTTTGATTTCTCACAAAATCTAGATAAATCTTACGTGTACCTGAAGGTTAGTTGGAGTGATGTCGTGTTCCTACTATTATATGTTGATGTTGATGACATATTACTTATAGAAAATGATGTGCCCGTTCTACAGTCTATCAAAGTTTGGGTGTCAAAAACATTCTCTATGAAGGACATGGGAGAAGCAACCTATATCCTAGGGATTAAGATCTATAAAGATAGATCGAAAAGGTTGCTTAGTCTTTCATAGTCTACATACATCGATAAAGTGCTAAAATAGTTTAGCATGGAAGAATCCAAGAAAGGTTATCTTCCCTTGATACATGTGATTCATCTTTCGAAGTCTATGTGCCCGAGCACACAAGATGAGAGGATTCACATGAGTCATATCCCATATGCGTAAGCTATAGGATCAATTATGTATGCTATGTTATGTACATGGCCAAGAATATCGTATGCTCTAAAGTGTCACGAGCAGATATTAATCAGATCCAGGCATGGATCGTTCGGTGATTGTCAAGGCAATCCTTATGTAATTGAGAAGAACTAAGGATTTGTTCTTGGTATATGGAGGGGGTTATATGATTATATGTGGGTATACTGATGCTAGTTTCCAGACGGACAAGGATGATTCCAAGTCAGAGTCTGGTTATGTATTCATCTTAAATGGAGGTGCAATAAGTTCGAAAGGTTCCAAGCAAAGAATTGTTGTGGATTCTATCACTGAGGTGGAATACATTGCAGCTTTTGAAGCAGTAAAGGAAGGGGTTTGGATCGAGGAGTTCATCACTGAACATGGATGTGGTTCCAAGCATTGTTAAAGTAGTACTAATTTATTGTGACAACAATGAGGCCATTAATTAGGACTAGGAACCTAGGTTTCATCAACGATCTAAACATGTGCTTTGCCGCTATCATATGATCAAGGAGATCATAAGTAGAAATGAAATATAAATTGAGAAAATTTCCACCAAAAGGAACCTAGCGGATCCTTTGACGAAACCACTACCACAAAACAAGTTTGAGAGTCATGTAGAGGCCTGTGATATTAGATACCATGATGATTGGTATTAGGCCAAGTGGGAGTATGTTATATTTGAGAGATGTACTAAGATAATTTCCTTATGAAATGTATTATTTATTGGATAAAAAGAAATTCACTATTTGAATGTACATTCTTAATGTATATGATTCGATCTTAAACTCATTTACTGAATGTCCACAATACGATTTGGAGCATGAGAGAACTTGTGATTGAACCACAACTAGTGAGTATCTCTATATGTGTAATTATGAATGTATTGAAATATTCCCTAATTGATGAGTTTGGACATCAACGATTTTGAGAGACTAGCACGTGTTATACTCCTTGGTTTATCCAAACAGTTACTCCTCACTAGCTGAAGACATTGGGATGTCGAGAGTTAAACGTGGATGCTAGTTAAGGGTAACTAGTACATTGGAGTGACTGACCATGAGACTTCATATGATTCTTACATATATTGATATGTCAATGAAGATCTCATTGCATCTTGAGTGCATGTTTTCTTCAACTTGAGGTATTCAAGTCATCTTGGTCATGGAGACTTATACTTTGATATTTTAAGCAAGCATCTCCTTAGAGGTGTGACCTCAGGATAATTGAGTATAAGTCAAGATGCCCGAAGGTGTTTGAATAGCCCACAGAGGATTCACTACTCCTTTTAATATGGATATGTATACCCTATGGTCACTTGTTTAGGATTATTACTCGTAAGTCTTTGGCAAAAGTAGAAACACGTCAAGAAGATGGTGTTCTTGGACAAGTGTTTCAAAAATTTGAATTAGTAGGACAAGAACTATTACTTGGGCTAGCTGTGACTTAGTCAGCCTAGTGGAGACTGACACATAGACCATATCCTAAATCAAGTGAGTATAAGATGAGTGAAAGGAATAGATGCACGAATAACTATAGCTGCTTAAGGGTTCAGAATTATTGTTGGATCAACTATGATTTTTCAGTTAATTAAGGATCATGATTTACTACTAGGTGTCATTCATGATCAATCCATAATTAATGATTAATTATGGATGACCAACATAAACCAAGAACCTATTGGGTCACACACACTACGAGTATATAAGAAAGACTTTAAACGAGTTTGAGAATTGGATTTTCAGATCGAGAGAGAATAAGTTTAGTTGGACAAAATAAAGGGAAAATATGGAAAGATATTTGTTGCTATGGAGGTGCAGATGGGCCACGTCTTTTGAAGATGAATTGGACTTTCATTAGTTTAATTATAAATAAAAATGGTTTGGTTTTAATTAAAAGAGGTTTGGTTATTGAACCAAGTGGTTTGATTTTGAACCAACATGGTTTGGTATTGAACCAAACCATAGCTTAATGCTAGTGGATCGGGTTCCTATTGGGATTAGGGTTTGGGAGATGACTTGTTCCCTAAGTCATTATTAGGATGTGTATAAATACCCCTCCATGAGGAGAGAAACATAAGGCTTGGATAAGAAACCTAATTGTTAGGTTTTTGATCCCTCTCTTCTCCTCTCCTCCTCTCTTCCCGCCATGGGCCACAAGGAGAAAGGTTCTCCTTGTGCCACCGCCTAGTCACTGCCAGCCACCACCTCCACCCGATGGCAAGCAACCCTCTACCGGCTAGTAGATCGCCAGAATAGTAACCTCTGGCCAGGAGGCACCACCCATTTGCCAAGTAGCCAGCAGATAGCATGCTCTTCGCCGCCGACTAGCCCTCTTCCGGCCTCCTCCGATCTTCATTTTGGCGAGAAAACATTGCTACCGGAACACCGATGCCTCAGGGTATGTTGTCCCTCATTGGAAGCGACTTCGTGGACACAAGACAGCGAGGAAAAGCTATGGACAACAACCTTTTCAAGGCCAGACAGCAGCCCATCTCGGTTGCTCTCTCCATCGCTTTTTGCCGTTGGGTTTCCCTCGCCGCTGGGAACAAAGTTGAGTCTAGGACTCCCTCCCGGATCCATCATCTACCTTGTTCGGCTAGTACCAGATTGGAGATAAAAAAACTCGTGGCTTAGCTAAGTCGTCTCGACGATATCTCGGCGTGGATATCGATAGAGACAATCTTTCCAAAGGTTGCTCATTGATTCCAAAAGAGGATAACCTTGCGAAGCTTGCAATCACTATGTAGTAGGTTCGATTACAAACTCGCAGGTATATTTTCTAATGAAGTTATTATCATCTATGGTTATGTCTAGCACATGTGTGTATCTTGTATGTGTGTGATGCATGTGTTGTAATAGTTTAGGAAATTATTATGCTTCCGGTTCTTGTTTTAAGAAAACAAATTTTAAAATACGCACTCTAAAACCCAACATGTAGTGCCTTGATTCTGAACACACTACCTCCCAAGATTAAAGATCCAGGAAGTTTTTCTATCCCTTACAAAATTGGCACAACCTTGATAGGTAAGGCATTTTGTGATCTTAGGGCTAATATAAGTCTCATCCCTTATTCTGTTTGCAAGAAATTTTTATTGAATGACCTTAAATTGACAACAATGACACTACAACTAGCAGATCATTTCTGTAGATACCAATGGGTATTATTGAGGATGTGCTAGTGGAAGTGGGGAGCTTTATAGTCCCTATAGATTTTGTGGTCTTAGAAATGGAAGAAGATCCAAAGATTCCCATCATCTTGGGATGACCTTTCCTTGTCACGGCCGGAGTTGTGATAGATGTTAAGAATCACAAGCTCTCATTGGTAGTAGGCGAGGACACAATAGAATTTGATTTATCAAAAGCCTCTTATTCATTTGCTGTCGTTAAAAGTTTGTGTTGTAGGTTGAAGGACTCCAACCAGAGAAAAAGAAAGATCACTCTAATGAGTGACTGTTGGATGTAGCACCAAGTGTGGCGAGTCAAGAGAAAAAGTCCAAGATGAAGAAGGACAAATACATCATTCCAACAAGGGCCTAGATGAAGGAAGGATTGATAATCTCATCCTGTCATGGTGAAGGGGAACACAACCTCTTCAAGGCAAAGTCTCCCAGTTGAGCCAAAACAAGGGTCAAACTCACAACCTTAAATGAGCTCTTCTTGGGAGGCAACCCAAGGGTTTATTTTTGTATTTTAGTTCTTATTTTCAGTTTTTGATGTTTATGTTAGTCTTCTTTTAGCATTTTTTAGGGATGCAAACCTACATGAGCTGATCGTGGTGCTTACCATGGGTGTGGAAGGTATTTTGAAGAACACTTAAAGGAAGGTCGTGCCCAAAAGGCATAGCCGTGCCTCACCATCACCAAGGGCTAGATTGAACCATGGCAGGGCCATATCTTTTGACAAGGTCGTGCCTCACTAGCATCAAGTTCTAGATCAAGTCATGGCATGGCCATGTCTTCTTGACACAACCGTGTCTCAGTTGAAGTAGCCTCCTGAATGTCTCACGGCAGGGCCATGCCTCTTAGGAATGATTGTGCCTCTCAAGCATGGTCTTAGGCACGGTCATGTCTCTGCTGAAAGGAATGTCAGATCAAGCCACGTCAAGGTCGTGTCTTTTGACACGGCCATGCCAATTTAGGAGCAAAATAAAGTAGCAATTATGGAGTAGTCGTGTCTTTCGACATGGTCGTGCTACTTTTTCGAGGAGAAGCTCGAAGAAATAACGTCAAGGCCGTGTATGTTGGCACGACCGTGCCAAACTTGGTGGATGGAAAAAAACACGATTGTGCCATTTTGACACAACCGTGTGAAAATAAGATTTTGTGGCCAGAAGCTGTCGACGAGGTCGTGTCAAAAGACACGACCATGTGGCACAACATTGGGGCATAAGAAACCTAGAGCATGGCCCGTGTTTCATTCTCACATAGTCGTGCATCTTCTCAATCTCACTTCCTCTCTCTTCAACTCTTCCTTCCTATGATCTCTCTCTTCCAAAGGCAAGATCCAAGCTTCTCTCTTCTTCACTTCTTTTCAAATCTTCCCAAGAAAGAGTCATCTCCATCTCCCAATCCCCTCCTTCAAGTTTTCTCTCAAGAACTCCCTTCTCTAAGATTCTTTTAAGATCTCTTCTTAATCTTGATCCAAATTGGATCCAAGATCTTCCCTCTTTCTTGATTTCTACCAAAATCTCGAGATCTCTCTTCCCTTGCTTTATCTTCCTCCACAACCAACCAATCACCCCTCTTTGACTTGTGACCTTCCAAAATATTGAAGCGATTTCGTAGAAGTGGTGGATCTAGTGGGGGAGACAATCCCAGCAAAGGAAAGGGAAAAGCCACTTACAAAGGCAAGTGTTAGACACGTGATGAAGGTAACGAAAATTCTTATGAAATTATTTTTTGAAATGATGAACAAAAAGCTAGATATGATACTCTTCTTACTCAAAAAATTATATGTATCTGTTATCTAGACAATTACATAATGGAAATCTTAGGGATTATAGATGATGTAATTTGGATGATTGATAACATAGGTTGGAAAGATTTGATGAGTCTCTATTATCCAACCTACCCTAGAATTACCCTTGAATTCCTAAGCTCAATAGAGACATATTTTTCTTCGGATAGCGACGATGACGAGAAGATTAACTTTCACCTCATGAATCATGATTATAAATGGTCTCTATATGATTTCAATAATTGTTTAGGTTTGCCAATTGAGGGTCTTATAGGTTTCGTAGTTATTTTGATAGTAATGCATTTTGGAATGAAATTACGGATGTAGATAGACCCTATGATCCTTCTCATTCCAAGGCTTCATCTCTTCAAAACCCAATTTTTTGCTACCTCCACCGCGTTATGAGCAAGATCATTTTTGGTCGTGGTGATAGTGACGGGAAAAAAATAGAGCTTTACTATTTTTGGGAAACGTTGAATGAAGTGGGTTTTGATTTGGGGTTCCATTTTGCTCTTAACCTAGTGAGATCAGGTAAAGCATCTTCAAGCACTATTGTGTTTGGCGGCTTAACTACACACATCGTCATACACTTGGGGTGTGAGTTATGTAGGTTGGACATCACACATGATCACTTTAAGATTAATCTTTACACGTGTTTGGCGATGAAGTTGATTAGTCGGGAGAGAGAGGCTATGACTTTATTAGAAAAAATAAAATCCCTCTTCTGTTATCTAACCCCGAGCGTACCACAATTCGAAACTCTACCAATTGGATCATTATGGATATAGCCCCCGAATATGTCCCTCCTCTCATGGATAGACCAAAACCCTCTTCCTCTAGACATGAGCCGGTTAGATACTCTTTTGCCAATGATAATATGGCTCATTCTGGATTTGATTTTTCTAACTTTAGTGCTTCTTTGGATACCCTTCTGAGGAGCATGTTGCTCACCAACACTTGTTGGAGGGACATGTTGCTACGACTAAAGGATAGTACGAAGAAATACATGAGCATTTTAGGATGATGGAGGAGTTCCAGGATTATGTTGCTGATTTATTTTGTTGTCAATACTGGGAGTGAGATAGAGAGGAGGAATTTAGATGCTCTTTAGATGTGATGAGACAGCAGGTTGTTAGCCTTTATCAGTACCATGACAATCTTGACAACTTCCACCATTTATCTACATTTCCTCCTTGTCCCCCACCACCTGGTTGATTTTTTGTTTTTCCTTGGAACAAGTTTGGTTTGAGTTTGGTTTGCATTAGTTGTGGTAGTTTTAGTGCATCAGTTATCATGTCATTTGGTTTGTCCTTATTGCAAGAATACTAGCACGCTTGTTCTAGATTTTCATATTGTTGTGATTTATGGTGCTAGTATGCTTAGTAATATATCTTTTTCTATCCATAATAGCATGAATTGAGCTATATTTTTATTGGAAAGAGTTTAAGGATTGGCCTAGTTTTAGGATCTCTTTATACTTTGCTTAATTTTGATGGTAGAAAGTTTTGAAAATAGTCATGATTCATAGAACTGTTCTAGTACTTGTGCTTCGAAGGTGATCTCTCAACTATATTTTGGTTACTAGAGAAACTTTGATCACGTTAACTCATTTGGAAAAAATCAAAATCCCTATACTTGTTCTAGTGTTGCATCTTGTAAGCACAAAAAAAGGGTTGTCTAAGTGTTGCACTTTGCAAGCACTTAATGGAAAGAAAAAAAGAGAAAATAATGGATATAAAAATAGTTGTCGTAAGTGAAAACTAACAAGTTATCCTTTTGAGACCGAGTTAGGTTACTAGGGAAATAATTGTTATGTTTTTCTTGATTCCGAACTATCCTTTGAGACCTTGTGTAGACTTTGAGAGGGGTGAACTATGAGTGTGGCAAGTAAGTATCTATTGCCGGAGGCAAAAGGAATATGGTTAGATAACGACTTGACTAGGCTTAGAGATTGACACTTGAAAAAGTTAGGTCACTCATTGCACCGAGAACGGAGAACTTCTACTTAGGTCATTCTCAAACTATTTTTATATTATGCTCATCAAGGATATTATATGATAGGATTAGACTGATTCACTAACGATTATAATGCACCATTTCGCTACATGAATCTAGATTGTACGTTTTTATTTGAGGACAAGCAAAGGTTTAAGTCTAGGAGTGTGATGCACCATTTCGCATCATAATGAAACTGAAATCTTAGGATCGCCTTCCCAAACCAATTCCCCTCTTAAATTCTTGCTCTCAAGCTTTCACACAGCCTTCTATTGTTTAGATAACTTACTTTGCAAACTTGACTAGTGCTTAATCACTAATCTTTGTGGATTAATATTTTATTATTTGATGACTTAACCGTGCACTTGCGGTTTCGACAATAGCCATAAAGTAAAAAAATTGAGATTTTTAAACCATATAAATCTTCACGTGGTTTTGTATTTTGAGTTATTATTTATATATCTAGTTGTGCTAACTTGAATCATAGACAAACACGAAGGAAAAAAGAATAAGTACTCCTTTAGTCGCTTCATTGGTTCCAATAGTATTGTTAACAGTGAGCTTCTATCCAAGGGTTTCTTACTTTAGTGTTGATTATTGATCAACTGTTGCCTTTATAGGACCGAAATAGATGAGAGGGGGGGGGGGGGAGAATGAATCTCGCATGTTTTTAAAAACCTTTCTTTTCATTTCCTAAAACCAAACAGAGATAAACAATAGAATAACTAAAAAGAGAAGACACATTCGATTTTACTTGGTTCGTAGTCCTGTGGCTATTACTCTAAGTCCCATGATCCTCTACTGCTTCTGAGTGGGCAATCAACTAAAGTTCTTCTCTCTGAAAACTTTCGGAGAAGAAGCAAAACTTGTACAAAGAATGAGGTCGATAATAACAAGCTACTACCACCTTAAATGAATGCAAGAAATTAAATATATACCAACAACAAATAATCAAAGTTAGGCATAGGTTGTCAGAGAGTCTCTCAGTGTCATAGTATTAGCACTTGCACGAATAGAAGTAACAGAAATGAAATGAATTGATTGGAGAACTATACTAAGTATCAGACCTCGAGGCTCCTTTTATAAGATTTTCAATCGATCGACTAAATCTTTTTCGGTCGACCGATCTCCAGAATCTTCCTAGCTTCACATCTAGGTTCACAATCTGTCTAGATCGTATCTTCCTTGAAATCAACATTTATCGATCGATTAAACATCTAAACTTACTTTTGTTACTCGATCTAATCTTATCTAGTTTTTTCTTACCAAATATGTTCGATCGACTGACTTCTTATTCAGTCGACTAAACCCTATTAATTCCTTTCTTGCTTGATCCAATCTTGTCCTGATCTTATTTTACCAAATGAGTTCGGTCAACTTAAAAGTCGATTGGTCGACCGAACCTTTGTTTCCTTCTTTTATTGGATTTGGATTTGATCTGTGCTTATCCATTTGGATTGGTCGACCAAACTACCATGTTTGATCGATCGAACCCTTCGGTCAATCTGAAATCTATTTTTCTACAAAACAAAGTTAGCATAACAGGATAATAATAAAGGTCCTATAAAAACAAAGTTAGAAATAGATATTCATGCATGAAAAAGTCTGACAGTTATGATTGTCTGATCTCGACTTAGAAACCTTCATTGGTTTCTCAATTAGATCAACGCCTATGATTGTCCCAACTGGGATGCGTCCTTGTCGTCTTTCGAAATGGAAGACCTTTCCGGGACTTACCTTCCAAACATCTAGTCTAAATAATTTGTTTGGACTTCTTCTTCTGCTCAATGTCTGATCGATCCACCAAGACTTTCCCTACTTGATGTCTGGTCCAGCTGACCCACCAATTCTGCCTGGTGTTTGATTCTTCTGATCCACTAAGACTCCTTTGCAACACTGAATTATCATAATACAAATTGTAAAGTAAACAGTGTTTAGCAATGTTCAAATACATTGGTATGATCGACCGCCCTTTCGGTCACACTTGGTTGAAGTTCATTTCTTCAAAACTTCACATTTTCCTAAGTTAGCTTTGACCTATCAGGACTTCTACCTTTACTTAAGTCAACCTTGATATGTCAAAACTTCTACCTTTGCCTAGGTCAACTTTGACCTATCGGGGCTTCAACCTTTGCCTAGGTTAAACTTGATATGTCAAGACTTTTACCTTTGCCTATGTCAACCTTAACCTATTGGACTTTTATCTTTGCTAGTCATCTGGTGAACCTTGATCTGATTGGACTTTTCTTTTTCTAGTCATCTGATCAATCTTGACCTAACTAGACTTCACACTTTACTAGTCATCTAGTCAACCTTGACCTAACTAGACTTCTCACTTTGCTAGTCATTAGTCAACCTTAACCTGATTAATCTTCTCACTGGTTTAGGTCAACCTTGACCAGACTCCATTAAATATATTGTCAAACAAATATCAAAATCTTAAAAGTCGATTACACCAATCGTCTTAGCTAGTGTGGATTCTAATTAAGGGTTACACCGAGTGCTCTATAGTTTATAGTTGACAAAGAGTTCTAGCGAAGTAATATTAATTATCATTAAGGTCTACTCATTTAAAAGGTTGGTTTAATGGATTATTCAAGGGTGACACACTGAATACATCACAAGACATGAAGTAGGAGTAGTGCCTCTAATCACGTTACATCTTCGTATTAGCACGTGCATTTTTTTATCTTTATTTACTTCTACTAGAATTATTATCATTTTGATCATCACAAACATGCACTTACACTTTAACCTTATATTGAATTTCTTGTATTTGCAAGACATCAATAAAAAAATCAAGTATCATCTATTCACCTCCACCTCTTTACGCAGACCATTAATGATCCAACAATAAAAAATATATAAGGTATTAATTTCTACTGTCTCTAAGAATTCAAATGAGATTTTCCCCTCAAACCATGATGTCAAATGATGTAGCATTCAAAATTGAAGCCCACGACAAGTCAACTTTATTGGTATGGATCTTTGGACACTGAAGGATTGTAACTGCTACCACTGCTTATTATTATTATTATTATTATTATTAAAAATAATAATAATATGGTGGTCAGTCTCCCTCTTTTCAAATGAAGAATTAGTCGAATATATGAAATGTGTTGGTGTAACGATACTCCTAAGTAGTCTTGTTCTATCGAGTTATTTTGATATATTTGACAAAGAACTTAAGTTAGATTTATCTTATATTTTTAATGTGTACATCAAGTACGTAGGGACCTGGAATAGGGCATATAGACCTCATGTAGTCTAAGTTACATTGGTTTTGTTTTGATGGCTTAGAGATCTATATAATGATATGAACTCAAAGGCAAAGCAAATTATGACATGACGCAAACTTGGAGAGCTTAGTGAATCCAAGGACCGAAGACATGGTGAGGTGAACTATAGGGTGGCCATTAACAAGGTGAATACAAAGGCAAGGAGAAGGATGACATGAAGCAAACTTGGAGAGCTTGATGCATCCAATGTACCAAAATCCTGACAAGGTGGACTATACATTAAGTACCTAGAGCCAATGAGAGCTTGAGAGATTATGTGAATGAAATACAAACTTGGGTTTATGCATTTAGATAACATATGTAGGAACTTGATGGTCAGCTAGAGGGGAGGGGTGAATAATTGTCATGGTTCTCTTCTCGTGTTTTGATCTACAAGAGAGATGAACTTAGAAGAAATATAAACAAAACACAAAGTTAAGAGAATAAACCTAAACATAGCGATGCAACATGGTTCGGAATCTCTTGTTCCTATTCCACATCTTAGGATCCTTTAAACGGATCAATCTCAGAAATCTCTATATCTTTCTCCTTCTCGGTACTCAACCAAAGGTGGAGAAATCTCTTACAAAACTCAATGATTATGAAGAATTTCAAAGGAGAATAGGAATGAGAAATACAAGCTTCTATTAGGGTTTGTCCAACTCTATTCCACCCGCCTTAAAGCATCCTCCCAAGCTTCCTTTCATAGCCTTGAAATCCTTTGCTATAAGTGTTGTCCACTGCCTTGTAGTCAACTTGTCTATTGCTATCAGTTAACTACTCCTTACGATCAAATCATTATCATGTAGTAATGACTATTTTTTGCTTTTCACGTGAGTCATTAGTTGACTAAAAACTTATAAGCAATCGATTGTTTTCATCAATCGACTGCTCAGTAAATTCAGCCACAAATAGAACCATTCTGTTTGTTAGATTCATGGATCCAATTGACTGGCTAGTCGACTAATCATCTAGTCAACTAAAATATATATTTCAGTCGACTATTAAAATCTTAAATCCTAAATTTGTTTGGGGCATTAGATTTCTCAGCCACTAATCAATTGATCTCCAACATTAGTTGACTAGTAAACCTTGATTACAATCTCCCAGGGTTGAGTTTGACTTAGGTTGAGTTCTATGCTCATTCCCATTTGTACAATTTACCAACCCTCTTAGCTCATTGGAGATTTACTCCTGCAACTTGACCTATTCTCGAAGTCTTCTTGCAACTTGCCCCATGTCCTTTGGATGCATATGAGCTCATTGCTCCTATTTTTGTCATTCTTCACATCTTTTCCATTAAAGTCTGCTTCTCTCGACTCATCCTATCTACCTCAATGCTCCTTGTCAGGTGATTCCTCAGTGTACCTCAAGCAACCTTCTTTGAACTCCACAAACCTCAAGCGATCGGGCTGCCAACCTAGTCGTGCCAAGTCAATGCTCTAGAGCTGCTACATATGTGTTCCTGCAATACCTGCACAATCAAACACACATCAAATGCAATAAGCAAAATCTAACTTAAATCTTTTTCCCAAACATCAAAATCCAAAGTCACATCGAACTATTTGGGGCACGATTGCGCCAACAACATCATCTAAGGATGATGTAATGCAAATAAGGAACTATATTGACAAGAAAAAAGGCAATAATTGAATAAACAAAACAACAATTGAATAATGCATTCAAGAATTTAATTTTATTAAAAATTATTTAAGTCATTTAACTTTTATAGTTTGTTTGAACTTTTAAAATTAGGATTTTTATTAGAAAAATTAGGGTTTTGTTAGTAAAGTGTGTTATTTTATAAAGAATAGATTGTGTCCTCAAACTATAAAGAGGTTAGGATCTATTCTTCATGTTTTGACTTAATACAATTTGTAATTTCCTTTTCTCTAGGTGAGAATTGACAACTTTCTTATGGGTGAGGATCGTATGCTTGTTCGTTCTGTTGTATTGCATCAATTGATATCAAAGCTTTCCTCTATGTGAGTATTATATCTCTATCATTCTGTTGTGTTACATCAAATGGTATAAGAGCTTTCCTCTAGGTGAGGATTGCATCTCTATCCTTCCATTGTGTTGCATCAAATGGTATTTGAGTTTTCCTCTATGTGAGAATTATATCCCTTCCTTCCACTATGTTGCATCAAATAGTATCATAGTCGAATTCCTAATTCGGTATTCAATATTTTTCCATTGATATTAACTATTATTATTTTTCCCAACCATCACTTTTCTTTCCCCTACCATCATCATCATATTTGTCATATTTTCATCCATGCTCTATTTCCTCTCTCTTTACACAATTATTATTCTTTCATTATAAGAAATTTGAGATTCAACCATACCTAATAGATAATAGTTTTTTGAAAAACAATTGTCTTTTTTTTATTTAACAACGATTTTATTAAAAATCGCTGTTGACCATTTTTTTTTGAAAAAAGACAATGATTTTTAAAAAACTGGTGTCTTATATTTATGTATGTTAAAGATAAGGATTTTTTAAAATCGTTATCTATTTGGGTTTACGAAAATGATTTTAATCAATCATTATCTATTAACATTGCTTACATGATAATAAATAATGATTTTATTAAATTATTATATGCGTATTTTAAAATTTAAAATAATAAAATTATTTTTAAAATTTATTTTTTTACAACACATATATACTTATATGAAAAACTTAACTTCTAAAATCCTCCTACACCAAAACTCATTTTCATAAAAAATCTAAACTCCGTGAGAAATTCATCTCTGCCAAAATTCTCCTCCGTGCTTTTCCCGATTTTCTTTCCCATCGCAATGATGATGATGATGGTACTTAGTCGGTGGAGCGTCGTTGTCCGAGGCAAGTGGTGGGAGGTAAAGATAGCCAACGTTCTCCTCTTCGCCGTTCCCCTTTTTCTTCTCTCCACCACTGCACTAGTGTTCTTTACAGTGCGATCGATCGCTTCCTCGCTCCGACCTGCACCCCTTTCGTTCTCGCTCCCTACACCGTTCTTCAATCGGATCGAAGATTTCATCTTCCCTCAGGTGTCATGCTTCAAGGCGCCTGCAACCCTAATAGGATGTTATCGACTAATGGGAAGGATTGTTATTTTTATTGTCGAGGAAATGATTGGTACGTTTTAATTTATGGACCTCTTTATCACTTAGTTGTAGCTACACTAGGATTTGGCTTTTTTGATTATCGGATAGCAAGAATTTTCGTCGTCGTCTTGAAGCATCATTGTCGGTGAACTTTCCTGATTATTATATACTAAGACAAGAGATTAGTTTGTTGTGAGACAGTAGGCACCCATGTTATTGTGGGATCAATCAATTGAAATTTCAAGACACATTATGGAATAACAAACAAGTGAAGTCAAGTTAGCTGGACTCC
>JBBUKS010000113.1:10220914-10235076 GCA_038050645.1 Hedychium gardnerianum | reverse complement strand
ATTCAGTACATATTCTCTAATATATACCCATGTGTCAACCTGATATCTTATATCCATGACTTGTGAGATTAAGTCATCAATTAACCTACATGCTAGTCTCGACACATTAATTTTTCCCTTGCATACTAATGCTTAACTAGGAATAGTTAAGAGTAGTGTTCCATATATGTCTACAGCCTCCCACTATCAATTAAACCAATTGATATGTTGTAGACTAGAACCTACTACTCTAGGACATTATTATACTTATTCATTTGACACTAATATGAAGTAAATATAATAACCATAAATTTTGCCTTTTATTAATGAAATATGATACAAAAGTTTTCTTGTCAATCTTCTCATAATTGGCTCTTAGGGCTAATACTAACACTATATCCCTTCTAAACGCCTGGGAGTAGACGTACCGACCAATATGACTGTGGCAACTTAGTTACTCATGTGGCTGAGTTTGGGGTATTCAGGGCACCTGGATCCTATCTGGTCGCATGGACCTTAGGGTGCCTGGATCCAATACGGGCACCTTAAATCCCTAATTCCGACCAACTTTGAATTCCTTCATCACAGAGTTAGTACAACAAATATATAGTATTAAAGTGCAAAGTAGTTAATCAGATTGAGACTGTCAAGTCTTGACTTTTGGGTTTCTAGTGAAATCCTAGGTCAGACCGACTCCTACTATCCCCTCTCGAGGAATGCATCCTCACCCACTCCTCTCAGGAGAAATTACCTGTTGCCAAACATCCGATCGTCCAGACCTATTTGGACTTTTACTCAGTATCTAATTTTTACCTTCGAGACTTCCCGCTAGACATCCAGTCCTCGACCTATCTAGACTTTTGCCTAGTGACCTCGACCCCTAGGGCTTCCCACCTAGTGTCCTCGACCCCTACGACTTCTGCCCAATGTCCTCAATCTGCCAAGTCTTCTATCCAGTCCACTCGATCAGGACTTCTTTGCCCAATCCACTAGACTAGAACATTTTTTCCCAGTTCACTTGACCAAGACTTCTTTGCCTAGCCTCAACTAGGACTTTCTGCACACTTAGTCAATCTCGTTAGATCACAATGAACCTTAACTTTGAACCTTTTTCAAACATCAAAACACAGGTTCGATTATATGATGCTCCCAACACCAACAATCTCCCCCTTTTGATTTATGGTAACCCAGTTTAAAATTAAGAAAAAAAAACTTATAAAATATAAGTAAACAATTTTCAAAAACTCTCCTTAAGTTAAACTCTTCCCCTGAAGTTAATGTCCTTATGGTTTTGAAAATACTTAAAACTTTTTCGAAAGCTTTTAACCTATTCTCTCACCCTTTTTGACAAGCATCAAAAACCAATAGGGAGTCAAAACAAAACATTACCAAGTTGTTACGGATAATTTTTTTTTGAATTTTAAAAACTGATGTTTATCAAGTGAACTTTCAAAAATATGAGAAGTTGTAAGATTATTTTTTTAAAAAAAATTATCTAGTGTTTTGGAAAATAAAAAGGAGTTGAGTTTTCAAACATGCTCCCCCTTAATTAAAACTCTCCCCTTGAAAGATTTGAAAGCATACCCATTTTTCAAACATATTTTATATTTTTGAAAATAATCTACCTTAACTTTTCACGTTTCCCCTTTTGACATATATCAAAAACATTTATTAGAGAGAAAATGGGCATTTTTGAAAAATATTTAAAAACTTTGAAAATAGGAATTTTGAAAACTTTTCGAAAAGATGATTATTGAAAAGCACACTTTGATAGATATTTTAATATTTCAGAGTTTTGAAAGCATGATAGAAAGTTCAAAAAATATTTCTAAGTACTCAAAACATTTTATCATTTTTTTCTAAGTACTTTAAGATACTAGTTAAAAAAACACATTTTATTTTTCAAAATATTGAAAGTAGTAATAGGTTTTTCAAACCATGAATCAAGCTTAATTACACAATTAAATCTAAGAAAATGCAATATTTAAGCAATATTAAATGTGTCCATATAGTCCAAACGTGCATGTTATTATTTTGACTTTTATCATTTTTAACAATTAAATTTCCAACTATGTAATTTAAATTAAATTTGATTGGTTCTGATTAAATTTATTTTAATAATTAATTTCAGATTCATTAAATTTTAATTAAATGAATTAAACTATTTTCGAATTAAGCCCTAGATCCATCTCACCCATTTCTATATTTTCAAACAAGGGAGTCTTATAGTTATGGTGAGATGGTTAACAATTTGTTTGAATTTTGAAATGGGTTGTTTGATTTTGTATTAGATTCAAACTTAACTTTGGGTCCTACAAGCTAATGCTTTTAGCATAAGCTTCCGTGTTGTGTTGAATCAAAGAAGATATCATTAAAGTAACCACATACCTAAGACAAAACTTCACTTAGTACTAAGTTTTGGTCTAACTAGCCCATGTATGTCTAGGGTATCTTTAGCTAGATCCACTAAGCTAATTGAACCAAGTAGATGCACATGATTCAACCTAGATATGCTTTCAACAAAACTTCCTTAGCCTAGTATCATCCCAATCCTTTTCGATGCTAGGTTGTCAAAATCAATCAAACCTTTAACAATTCAGAATTAAGCATAAAGTAAACTAAGCATGCAAAGATAAGCAATAAATCAATCAAACATGCATCTCAAGAAAAAAAAAATTATTGGCTCACCCTAGGTCATAGCCTCGTTAAGGTCTATCTAGGTAATGAATTTGACCCTTTGGGTATCCAATATTGGTTTAGTCCAATTTGATTACACAAGCTTATTTTAGGGACCCATGCTTGGACTTGGTTTCTAGCATTTCGATTTAGAATTGACAAGTATGATTAAAATTGGGTCTTAGTTTTGTATCTGAGTCCTGATTGATTGTATACGACCCTTGGTTTCTCAAGTATCATATCAAGACACTAGGAACCTAAGGTAACCCGTTCCAATGACTCTCTAAGTTCTTTGACTTGAACATTTTCAAAGTGGAATTTTCTTTCTCAAGCCGTTACTTGAGTTGAAGTTCCACTTTGAACTGATTCAGTTAAAGAACTTGAGCTAGTCTTCTCGTTAAGGATTGCTAGTTCCTTTTGGAGTGACTTAACTCGGATATTCAATTTAGCTAAATCTTGGGTTATATCATAAATAATTGAATACAATTTTTTAACTAAAGGAGAGTCTACCTTTTTGGAACCTTTGGAAATAGATACGGATCCATGGCTTCTCTTGGACTCAGCTTTGGATTCAGATCCAAATTCGGGCTCAAACTCTGTGTCTATCGTTTGTTCTTATGCTTGTAGGGAAAGGAAACTCGTTGGAGCATCTTTTTCTTTGTCTGATTCCTCCGATGATGATTCATCCCATGTTGCTTTTAGCGCCTTCTTTCTCCTTGGCCTCTTGGTGTCCTTTAGATTTGGACACTCTAACTTGAAGTGTCCCTTCTTATTGCATCCATAGCATGTCACTTTTGACTTGCTCTTCATAGTTGGGTTCTAACTCGATTGTTTTGCTTGGATCACCTTCTTGATCACACGTTTGTTGAGTCTCTTCTTCTTGTTGTACAGTTTCTGCACTAGATTAACTAATTTGGCGATAATCTCATCATCATCTTCTGAATCCAATTTGTTTTTGAATTCTTGTTTGGTTCGGTACTTGTGCTTTGCCTCCTTCGTCTTGAATTTTCTTGCAATCAAGGCAATACCTTTCTCTGTTGGGCATGTTTTAGTTTGTTCATGCCATTCAAACTTAGACAATAACTCATCAAGTTTTACCTTAGAAAGGTCCCTTGAAACTTTGTAGGCATCCACCATTGATGCCCACAACGTGTTTCTTGGAAACGCTTTTGGAGCATACCTGACAACATCGCGATTTTCAATGTGTTGCCCGATTTCGTAGAGTCCATTGAGGAGGTCTTGAATCAGATTTTGAAGCTGATTGACTGATTCTTCTTCCTGCATTTTTATATTATATAGTTTATTCAAAATCAAATCATGCTTACATACCTTAGTATCAAATGTTTCCTCATAGAGTTCAATCAACTTCTCCCAAAGGTCTCTGGCACTGTTGAAGGGTCCAACCCTTTTCAACTCTTCTTTGGTTAAGCAGCATTGTAGGATTTGAGTTGCTTTTGCGTCAGTCTCGATCTTTCTCTTTGTTGGATTGTTCCATTTATCGTAGTCAAACGGTACGCCTTCTTCGTTGGTGGGGAGTGTGAATCCTGTTTGTATCACAATCCAAATTTCCACATGGGTCTTCAGGTTGTACTCCATTCAGCCTTTCAAGCAGCCAAAATCCTTACTAGAGAAAAGAGGCAGTCGAGTAGTATTGTAGCTTCTTGATGACCATTTGAAGAACTCTTGCACAACAACAAAAATGGAATGTTCCAAGACTGGGTCTTGGATTTAGTAGTGCATGAAGAGTAGAAAAAAAATACTCAAGTAGTGTTGCACTAATTTCGAGCAATTATGAAAGGGCGTAAGAATTGTCCGAAGAAGTGATTGCTAAAATTCAAACAAAGAATGAAAAACCAAAAGAAAACATAAGGATTTTTTTTTGCTCCAATGATGGTTGCACCAATTCAGAGCGACCCCGCTCTAATACTAATTGTAGGATCGAAGAAGCACTAGAGGGGGGGTGAATAACACGTATCACTTTTTCACATTTTTTGAAAAACTCAAGAGATGGCAGCGAAAATAAAATAGAATCAATCACACAGCTAATAACTTTATTTTTACTTGGTTAACAGCCCAACGATTGCTAGTACAAAGCTCATGATCTTTAACCACTTACGTTGGACAATCCACTAAAAGCACGATGATTACAAAAGAATTCGAATACAAAGTACAAGTAAACAAACGTGATACCAATAATGTAAATGTGTAGTAGCTTGAGCGTTGGTTGTCAGAGTAGCGTTTCGTTGTCGTAGAGTAGTTTTTGAAGCAGCATGCGAGCACGGAAGTCATAGATAATTGATTTCTAGAGCAGCTTGTCGAATGCTCTTTTATTGACCTTTCTAGGGGCCTGGATTCCTTTCAGCTGCCTCATTCAAGGCCTATCTAATCTACTTATGTCACAGCTTATCCACATCCAGGCGTCTCAATCCTTTCTAGACGCCGCAATAACTGATGTGGTGTTAATTGGATGAAGCCCTAATCGAGTCACCATTATCCCTTCCCGGGAGCCTAGATCCCTTTAAGGCGCTTGGAAGCAGACGTGTACTAACTAATCTTATTGTGCTAACTCATCTTCTCGTGTGACCGAGTTTAGGGTATTCAAGGTGCCTGGATCCTATCTAGGTTGCCTAGACCTCCGAGCGCGTGAATCCAATACGGGCAGATGGAATCCATAATTCCAGCCAACTTTGAATTCCTATATCATAGAATTAGTACAACAAATATATAGTATTAAAGTGCGAAGATGTCAGTCCATTGTGGACTATCAAGTCTTGACTTTTGGGTTTCTAGCGAAACCCTAGGTCAGACTGACGCCTACTGTTTCCTCTCAGGGAATGGGTCCTTACCCACTCCTCTCAAGAGATATTACCTATTGCCAAATATCCGATTTTCTAGATCTATTTAGACTTTTGCTCAGCATCCGATCTTGACCTTCGGGACTTCCCACTAGACGTCTAATCCTCGACCCATCTAAATTTATGCATGGTGTCCTTGACCCCAGAGCATCCCGCCTAGTGTCCTCGACCCCTAGGACTTCTACTCAACATCCTTAATCTGCCAAGACTTCTTTCCAGTCCACTCAACTAGGACTTCTTTGCCCAGTCCACTCGACCATGACTTCTTTGCCTAGACTCAAGTAGGACTTTCCTACACACTTAGTCAATTTTGTTAGATCACAATGAACCTTAACTTTGAACTTTTTCCAAACATCAAAACACATGTTCGATTATATAGTGCTCCCAGCACAAAAAAATGAGACCGGATGTCCGACAAGGGTGAGTAGTCTACTGAGTGACTAGCAAATTCAAACTAGTCTAGAGGACTAGTGGCTTAGCACAGGGAAATTCTGGGGAGTGAACCCTCCTAGGTGGTGAAATCCTAAGGAGTAGACCTTAGGTTGTAAAGTCTTGGAGGAGTGACCGTCAAGTAAAAGGTAAGCCTAGTAGGTCAGGTAGACTTACAGGATTAGGCTAGGTTACTTGTTTGTATATGTATGCTTGTCTTGTAGGAACCTAGAGCTAGAAGAAAGACTGGGGGAGTAGACAGACACAAACCAGATGCATCCATGTCAAGTCCGAAGTGAACTGGACTTGATTCCAAGGAAACTAAACTACTCCAGGAGCCCTAAAGTGATCCAGGCGCTCTAGAGGTCTCAGCGCCCCAAGCGGGGCCAGGCACCTGGAAAGGTTCCAAATGCCCAGACCAAGGTCTGATCAAGTTGGATAAGGTGCAATTGAATGGGATGAGGCCAACATCAAGGCGCACATGACTGATCTAGGCTCCCGGAAGGACTTTATTGTTGTTCTGAATCCTAGAATTTTATAAAGTCCTTTCGGGCGCCTAGATCAGCCATGTGCACTTGGATGTCGGCCTCATCCAAACAACAATAAAGTTGTACTAGAGCATTCAGAACAACAATTCCCTACTACTCATACTTTGCGTGCTCGAAAGAAAAGCTACAACGTGAAGCTTAGCAACCGGAGAAGCTCCAGAAGGGGTGAGTTACGCTCAGGACTTTCGGATCAGTCGTCTATAAGGGTTTTGTTTGTATTTACTTTACAAGATTGTACTTTATCTATTATCTTTATGCTTGTTCTTTAAACTGTAAGACGGGTTTCTCCGCCTCCGAAATTTTTTCGAAAAGGATACCACTAGTGGATGAGTGGCTCTCGTGATTAGACCATGGGGGGTTGGGAACCAAGTAAATCCCGCGAGTTCTTTTTTCTGTTTGTTTATTATATTCCTCTACCTACTAAACCTGATAAAAAGAATGAACGAATGATTAAACAAGAAAAAGGCGATTCGATATTCACCACCTTTCTATCAATGCGCACCGATTCTACAATTGCTATGAGAATAGGAGGCTCTTATTGGACTAACCACCAAAGATGCAAGAAGGCCAAGTATCGAGGGGGAGAAGGTCTAAAAGGTATAATGGTCAATTTAGTTTTTAAATACCATATTATTTGTTTTTAGTGCAGGGAGAGAGGACACTATAAAAACAAGTGTCATGCTTGTAAGATTTGGACAACACTTTCGACGACAAAGGAGGAATCGATGCTAGGAGCCTGGAGGAGCAAAGAGCATATCTAGTGCTTCAAGTGTCAGGAGTTCGGATATTATAAGAATAAGTGCCCAGAGAAGAAGACGCAGAAACAATTCATGGAATTAGGGGTTGCGAAAAAGGTTAGTACACGTAGATTATATATACTTTTAGGCGTTGTTTGTTGCACATCTATATATATTTCATGGAGTATGATCTATATTATTACATCCTATTTCATTATATTTTCATACTTTTACTCCTTTGGTTCGAAAATCTTCTCCCTTTGTATTTTGATTAACAGGACGTGATTTAGAGTAATAATGGTGTAAAATGGACATTGGAGAGAGTTTGGGAGCAAAAGTCAGCAAGCATGGTCGTGCCTCTTCAAGGCATGGTCGTGTCTTCATTGACCATGACATGGCCATGCCCCAAGGCATGACTGTGTCTTTGAAGGAACTCCCCTCCAAAATCACTAGATTAACCCCACAGCCATGCCATGCCAAAAGGCACGACCGTCCCTCCTTAGGAGAAATCTAGCAGATTTCTAGATCAGCTCAATAGCCAGGCCGTGCCCAAAAGGCACGGTCGTGTCTCTTCTTCCGACCATGCCAATTAGAAATAATAGAAGCTTCCATGGCATGACTGTGTCTTTTGACATGACTGCGCCCATCTTGTAGCCAGGGACAGAAGCTCGTGCAAAACCCGGGCCAAAATGGTCTTAAAATGGAGCCAAAATCCTCCCACATGGCCATGCCTTCCTAAAAAACATGGCCATGTGAAATTTACTCCTTCTCCAGTTTTTTTCATGGCATGTCCATGCCTTTTTAGGCACGGCCGTGTTGCATTCAAGGTAGCACTGCAGACCAAAAGAAAAATGGACATAACTTTTTGCATGGTTGACGTTTTAGGATGAATAAAATTCCAAAATGTAGATAACTTCAAGATATATAACTTTTATTTAGAGTAAAATAGAAGAATCTATGATCTAGACATGATAAAAGGCACGTTCATGCCTCCTAGGCATGGTCGTGTCCCATGCTCCACCCAGATTTGCACACCAAACTTTTAACCACCATAACCTTCAGCTTAGTTGAAGTTTCTAGCTGAATCAACTATCAAATTGAAGATAATTCCAAGAGATACAACTTTGGCTCAGTCATTAACCCGAGATAAAGTGGTATAATGGGTGAAAAAGCCATTTTGGCGGAGCCTAACAAATCTAGCAAATTTGGATCATTTGGGGGAAGTATAAAAGGGTCAAGCAAACCCTTTCTTGACCCATATTTGGTTTGGGGGATTCTCCCCATTCCTTAGGAGAGGGTTCTCCCCTTAGGGGGAAACCATAGAGCTACCATCTCCATGCATCTTGACGATCCGTCTGTTGGTACTGGAAGCACCAGCTAATCGAACCTATGTTTTAATAGATGATAAAGGTTCAAAGTTAAGGGTTGTTGTTATTTAATGAGTCTGACTGAGTGTGCAGAAAGCTCAAGCAGAAAGTCTCAAGAGAACTTAGGCAACGAAGTCCTGGTCAAGTGGACTGGGCAAAAAGTCCTGATCAGGGAGATTGGACAACGAAGTCCTAGTTCGAGGGACTAAGCAGAAGTCTTGGCAGATTGAGGATATTGGGAAGAAGTCCTAGGGGTCGAGGACACTAGGCAAAAAGCCTTGGGGGTCGAAGACACCAGGCAGAATCCTAACAAATCTAGTAGATCCGGACTATTTGGGGGAAGTATAAACGGGTAAAGCAAACTCTTGCTTGACCCATCTTTGGTTTGGGGGATTCTCCCCCTTCCTTGGGAGAGGGTTCTCCCCTTAGGGTGAAACCATAGAGTTACCATCTCCATCCATCTTGACGATCTATTTTCCCCTTTAAGGTTATAGTAGGCCCTCAGTTCGACCTAGTGTTTCATGGAAAACCCAAAAGTCAGAACTGGAAAGTCCCGAGACTATTAGAGTAATATTTCTTATGTTTTATATTGTATGTGCTAACTCTATTATGCATATTACACAAGTCTGGAATTGTTGAACCATGCACATAGAAGGATCCAGGCTCCTCAAGACGAACCAGGTGCCTCAATGATCTCAGCGCTAGCAGAATGGGATGGCAGCCTCCGGTTGGTCGGTGCATGTCAGCAACCAAGAGCCTCAATGGGATTAAGGCGCCTGGGTTGAGATAGACTTGCCAGAGTCACATTGCGATCACGTCGAGCCACGTCAGCGATTGAGGTGCCTCAAAGGGATTGAGACGCCTAGAAGTGGATAAGGTGCAACAAACTAGGATTTGATCATATCGACTCAGATAGAGGCGCTTCAATGCAAATAGTGGTGCCTGGATCAACCTATATATGCAGACATGACTAGCAGCTCTGTACGACAATTACACGTGACTTCCGTACTTGTGCGTTGCTTCGAAAAGCTCTCCACGACACCATAACGTTGTACTGACGGCAATGCTCAAGTTGTTATCTTATAGTCGTTGGTTAAATTGCTTTTTTACTTGTACTTTCAATTTCTTATTCTTGTATTATTCGAATTGATAATGGATTGCCCATCGAAAGCACTCATTTGGGTGTGGGCCTTGGACTAGCCATCGTTAGGTGGTGAACTAAGTAAAAACAATTGTGCCACTTTTTGTTTTTACTTGTTCTTCTTCCCATTTCATATATTCCGCTGCGTACTCGAGTTTCTACGAAAATTGTGAAAAAGAGACACATGCTATTCACCCACCCCCTGTAGTTATCTTTTCGATCCTACAATTGGTATCAGAGCGGGGTCGCTCTAAATTGGAAAAACCACCATTCGAGCATTTTTTTTCTTTTCATTTTTGTACTTTTCATTACTTAATCAGAAACGGTGCGATCACCCATTCTGATCCAATTATTTCATTCATGAGTTTTTCGGTAATCGAAGTTGGTGCAACACCACTCGATTTTCTTTTTACGTACTCTTTTTTTCCCTCCTACACAACTAATCCAAGACAAAAGTCTTGGTACATTATTTTTTGTTTCTCTGTGTGCAAGATTCTATTCATGTTTACATGGCCCATCAAGAAGGTGTTGGGAATCCTATGCGACAAAATCAAATCGCAGCGGAAAACAAGGATCCCTTCCGTGATCCATGCTAAAAATTCATACAAGTTAAATCTACAAAATAAGGTCCTATCTAATAGGGTATACCTTCGTTGCGTGCCCTTCGCTTATCTCATTTGTCCAAGGTGTGTCGGATCTCTTGCACGTTCAAGTGTACGTGTCTCTATGTGTATCCATATTAACACTCTTTCACCTTTTGGAGAAGACTTAGGTTGTGCTAGTATTGTAATAAAATCGCAATGTAATAAAATTGTATTTATTAGCTGTGTTTTCGTCCTTGCATTGTAATAAAATTGTATTCTGATCATTGGATATTAGAATTGGTTTTGGTTTTGTCACTTTGGATATTATTCTGTTTTGAATATGTAAGTCGGGTAGCCTTATACTATTGTGAATGATTTTAAGTCGTGTGGGTTTGGATCGTATATTACTTCTATTGTTGAGTGGTTTTACTTATTATTGTTGTTTTTTTTAAGTTAGTTGTGGATATTATTGTATGATTGTGTTTATTATAATCTGTTGATGTTTATGTAGCCAGAATATATGATGGTTACAGGAGAGATGTTATCCGTTTTTTGATGGATAAATATACTTCTGAAGCATAACAATACAACAATTTACTTTCCTTTTTCTTATTTTACTTTAAGAAAATAGTTGTCATGAATTATGAATTTAATTCACAGTTACATCAATCAACATATATATATATATATTTGGCGAAGGGGAAAAAATCTCTAAGTGCGACGTTTGAATAGAGGTTGGAGAGAAAGCGTAGAAAGAAGGAAATTTGCCAACGAAGAGGAGTCGCCTCTAAGTTTAAACGAAAAAAAAAATTATTCAAATCAAAATCAAACTCAACATGTATTTACAAGAGACTAACCCTTGTTTAAATAGCCTAAGAAATAAGAAAAAATCGTAACATAAATAAAAAATAAAAAAAAAATAATCCTAAAAAAAATATATATATATAAACTAAATTTTAGAAAAGAAAACTAATTTTTAAAAAATAGGAGATAAAATCTAAACATTTTAGAAAAAAAAAATTAATCCTAAAATTTAAAACAAATAAAAGAAAATGTTAAAAACCCAATTCTAAAATTTTGGTGGCTATTAGAAAGTCGATTCTTTCTCGTCCAGACTTTGGATAGAGCACAACCACATCAGGAGTCCACGGATTGGTCATCTTCCTTGTTGATAGTCTCGATCGGCCCAAAAGGGAGGTTGATAGCCTCATTTTCTTCTCGTCATAGCTCGAAGGGGAACATAGACATATCGGAGGACATAAATTGATTGTACTACTGGATACTCTTGCATCAGACACCCCGAGTTGAAAAGAACTCGTCATTAAGTTCAAGATAGTGTCTTCAAGATCTAAAGTCCTCAAGTGTTAATAAACCAAAAGTCATCTCGTAAGTGGTAGAATGGGAGTAAGATCCTCTAACATTAACTCGATCAAATCTTTGGACGATTGTTGTAATTCTGATGGAACATGCACTACATCCTCAAATAATCCGCCATCTGAAATCTCACGAATGACCAAAATCTCATAGTCATCACCATAAAGTACCTCGTCATATACTAGCTCACTAGTTGACTCGGTCTTGTCGATAGTGCTCTGATACCAACTGGCGCAGGGGAGAAAACTCCGAGTGCGATGTTTGAAAAGAGGTTGCAGAGAAAGCGTAGGAAGAAGGGAATTCGCCAACGAAGAGAAGTCGTCTCTAAGTTTAAACGAAAATAAATTTTATTCAAATCAAAATAAAAGAACTTACGACCTTTAAGATCTCGGGCACTACGATCACAGTGTGAGACTTCCTCAGCCGGAACCTACCTGTCACGACCTCGACCACGTTCCTCATGATCTTCAAGATCTTGCACTACTAGACTAGACTCTGGAATAACTCCGTGACTTGTCTCTGTAGATCTACGATGACTTTGTATGGTACGTTTTGATCCTAGTGTGAGACTTCCTCAGCCGGAACCTATATTTCACAACCATGACTGCAATGATCATCCATGGATCTAAGACTCTGTTACCAACTAGCGCAGGAGAGGAATCTCCGAGTGCAACGTTCGAATAGAGGTTACAGAGAAAGCGTAGGAAGAAGGAAATTCACCAACAAAAAAGAGTTGCCTCTAAGTTTAAATGAAAATAATTTGTATTCAAATCTTTTAAATAGCCTAAGAAATAAGAAAAAAGCACAACCGAAAAAGAAAAAGGAAAAAAAATTAATCCTAACAAAAAGATAAAATCTAAAATAATTTTTAGAAAATAAAACTAATTCTAAAAAAATAAAATAAAACTTAAACTAACTTTTAGAAAAAAAAATTAATCCTAAAAATTTAAAACAAATAAAAAAAAGGTTAAAAGACTAAATCTAAAATTTTGGCGGCGACTAGAAAGTCAATTCTGTCTCGTCCATACTTCAAATAGAGCGCAACGCGTCAGAGATTGGTCATTTTCCTTATCGGTAGTCATAATCGTCCTTTTTCAATGCCCAAAAGGGAGGTTGGTAGCCTCGTTTTTTTCTCGTCTCAACTCGAAAGGGAACATAGCCGTATCGGAGAACATAAATTAATCATGCTGTTGTATGCTCCTGCATCAAGTCTGCAAGAGTATCATCATCGGAACTACTCGAAGATGAATAGTCAGATTGATGAGAACCAAGATTAGAGAGAGGGACATCACGAGTTGCTGAGTTTGTAGGAACTAGTGGAGATGGAACATGACTCAAAATTCCATCCTCCCTTAGACTTGGAGTATGGCTTGTCGGAGCAACCTGAGGGGATTCTGATATACTATTTGGTGATAGCAGAAATGTGTCTTGATTATCTAAAGGAGCGGTTGAGGTAACATTGCAAATGGAAAGAGAGATTTATCAAAAATAACGTGTCGAGAGATATCAATCTGCCCAGTCAATATATGCAGGTAACGGTACCCATGATGCAAATTACTATAACCAAGGAAAACACATTGTTGAGAGTGAAGGTTTAACTTATGTTTAGAGTAAGGTTGTAACCAAGAATAACATGCACAACCAAAGATACGAAAGAATGAATAATTTGGAGAGCGATTATAAAGTTTTTCCAATGGACTTTTGTTTTTAAGTAGTGAAGTGGGTAACGATTGATAAGGTAGATTAAGGTTTGGACGACCTCATCCCAAAATTTAAGAGGAACTGAGGCATGATTAAGAATCTCTAAGGAAGTTTCAATTACATGACGATGTTTTCTCTCTGTGGATCTGTTTTGTTTAGGAGTGTGGAGACATGAGACTCGATGAAGGATGCCATAGGAGGTAAGATGATGATGAAGCGTTTGATACTCCCCTCCCCAATTAGGATGAAAGGAGAGCATTTTACGATCAAAATAGAGCTCAACATGTTTTGAAAATGACAAAAAAATATCGAAGAGATCAGACTTTCTTTTCATAGAAAAAATCCAAGTAAACTTGATAAAGTTATCAATAAAAATAATATAATAAAGAAAACCTGATTAGATAGAATAGGAGCAGGATCTCACACATCAGAGTGAATAATTTTCAAAGGAAAACTAGAGGTATGAGTAGAAAGCATAAAAGGTAGCTTATGAAATTTTCTTTTCATGCAAGCTTCACATAAATGAGATAAGGAGACTAAAGAAATTGATAAACCATACTGATTAATGATATTCTAATCAAGAGAGACGGATGATCAAGACGTGTGTGCCAAAAGAATTTGTCCGTGCGTTCTCCAACAAATGCATTAGTAGAGGTAATTGAAGATTATAGAGACCGTCTTTAATGTTTTCTCCAAATAGAATAATTCTTGTCGCAGGATGTATCACATGACAATGATTAGGATGAATTCAAAGAACACATTATCAAGAGC
>JBBUKS010000113.1:10195802-10211703 GCA_038050645.1 Hedychium gardnerianum | reverse complement strand
CCGGAAATCGAGGATGAGTTCTTTTCAACCCGGGACGACTGATGTACGAGGATCCAAATATCTTTCATACTATTTTTAGTAATTTTTGAGAGTTTTTTTTTGTATTTAAGGTATTTATGATAATTTTCATCTTTTGTATTTTTTTTATTTTGAGTCCGTTTAGGGTTTTTAGGATTTTAAGTCAGTTAAGATTGTTTCCCTTTCGGTTAGGATTTTTTCCTTTTGTTGATTTTTCCTTTCTTTTATATTTTAGGGTTTTGAATCTATATAAACAATTATTTGGGTTGATGTAAGAGAAGTTTTTTTGGATTACTAATATTTTTCGACAGTGTCATTTATTTCCCTATTTCCTAGTATTTTTCTGAATCAACAAATTTTAAAAGATTGCTTCCGATATTCGCGCGTGAATCAATAGATTCAATAGCCCGCAGGATAAATCACGATATTCTTGCGTGAATCAATGGATTCAATGGCCCGTAGGATAATCGCTATCCTTCCCAACATCAGTATAGTTTCAAAAAGTGCCCTAGGCAGCCGTGGTAGACCTCTTTGTCTATTGTGTAAGCGGTTTCCTAGCAACCCATCTAGGAGCCCTTGGTTACTTGCCTAAGGAATTATTTTAGTTGTATTTGGGTGGATGAAAAAGGGGCATTCACTTAATAACCCTAATTTTTTCTCTTCTCCCACATCAAAACCAACCTTCTGACTGTCCATGTAACTTCTCCCTAACACTCAACACCTCCGAACACATATCAGATGCACTTAGTGCCTTCTCCTAGAACCCCTTCTTTTGATGTCCATCGGCTACCACAACTCCATATGCAATGTCCCTCCATGCATTGATCCGTTGTCATCTGCCACAACTGCTCCACCCTCCACAAGTGTTGCTGATCCCACTCCCTCAGTAACACCATTGATCCTTCTCCCTCCACAACATCCCTCCACAGTCCACATCATCCCTCCATCCATATCAGTAGTTAGGCCACACTCTACAGTAGTAACCAGCAAAACATTTGGTTAGGTTTTCCTCTTATCTTGATTTACATTCTATTTTAAATCAATAATTATTTGATTGTATATTTTTGTTGTGTTGTTTACTGTTTAGAAGATTCAAATATGGAAAACAACCTTGGCACTCTAACAAGGACAACTTGAATACTGGTAAGGGCAAATTTTATGGGAAGACAACCAAGGGAGGAAGTCTACAAATTTAAGCAACAGCTTGCTCATATTCAAGGTAATATTTTGGTTTGTCAAAAGGTACATCTGAAGCTGAGAAAGTGATCTTTAAATACATGGAGTCAACGAAAAGAAGAAAAATGACAAGGCAAAGTTGCTTGAATAAGAAAGAGCAATTGTTAATATTTATAGGGAAAGGTATTAAGAAATTTAAGAAGTTGGCAGTTAAAGGCCAAAAACGTTAAAATATATTTATAAGGAAAAATGTTAAGAAATTTAAGTAGTTGGCAGGTAAAGACCAGAAACTAAAGGTTTATAATGGTTTGTGAATTTTGACTTATATCAAGTAAGAACAATATAATACGAAACAAATACTTGGTAGCAATCACCATGTAGATAATATGGTTAAATGAAATTAATCAAAGAATCTAAACCATCACCGAGCAGATAATATGCTTGAATGGAACTAAGAACCTTAGTTATGCATTACTAAGATAGTATCACAGAAACAAGCATAAAACAAACTAAAATGTGATGCATCAGAAGTTTGCAAAATAATGCACAAAAGCTACAACCCAAGTACTTACCATTTGAAGGCAAAAATTTTAGCTTGCAATTTGACAGGATACAAGAAGGAATATGCATTAATGTCATCAGTGAGTACTTCCATCTTCACACCATCATCTAACTCAACCATGGCATGCACATCTATAGAAAGAGGTAAAAAAAAAGGTTAAAAAGACACGAAGGCTAGCTCAGGTGTCAGCAAGAAAATGCAAATATCATTAATCTCGTACAAAAAGTGGATGTAGCGTTCATACTTGAACTTTTAATTAGACTAAATTTCATGAGTAACTAGCAGAGAAAAATAGACTAGTAAAACTCATTTTCACTAATAGCTTATTTGTGATGTGTAGAATTATCCATTAATCTCATATCGTTGAGAAGGCAACATTTTCGAGTAGGAACCTAATTGTAGATATATACATTATGACTAAATGCAACATGAGTAATAAATAGAGAGAATTATCTAGGGTAATTATCCAAAATAATTTTTACCTATTATTATTATTATGTGGTATTAGGAACAATTTTTCTCTCTAATTACTTTCTCGACTTGCACATGGTGAGCTCTATAGATCAGCATTGTCAATCCTTCTCTCTCCTACCCCTCGCTTGTGTATGAGACAAATCACCAATCCTTATCTCCAAAAGTGGTCATAAATGCATGTGCCTTCCAACTCCACCTATGGAAGAGGATATCGACCAGCCTAACCCCATTCGATGGAGACAGAGCCTGTACTTAGAGATCCTTTTTTTTTTTTACAATCCCATAGCACCAAAAGTAGGCTGCCTATTTGTGAAGGAACAAGCCCAATTTGTATCAGCACACCTTATAATTTATACATTACCTTGACCTAGAGATCCTTTGCCTATATTGAACCGTGTAAAGGAATGCCCATATATTTTATTCTCCCTTCTTTTTTGTCAATCAAAAATCAAAATGTCACTACTATGCCCGTCTATGTGATGGTTTCCATCACTTCTCTAGCTGATTAAAGTAGAGAGAGAGATTGAATCATGACCTGCCCGACCCCAATATCGATTAACTGATCAATTAAAACAAAATTTTCAAAACAATAACGAAACATAAGTAGGTTAACAAACTCTGACATCAATAGTCTCAAACATTGAAAAAAAAAATTGTAATAGAAATACGTATTCTCGGAAACATTCCCCTTAGCCAGACCTTTTATTATTAGTGCAGAGAAAAAAATCGAAGCTGCATGATTTATTTTTCCAACTATAAATCCAATAAGAAAACATAGATGGTTTCTATAAGCAGAAGACTAAAAAAGAAAAAAAGAAAAAAGTTAAAGAGTAAGAATCTGACCGGAGACTGGAAGAATCAAAACGGAGGAAGCCGAGAGACCTGAGAGCAACAGATCCCTCCTGCGGAAGCTACTCGTGGAAACCGCGGCAGAGGTATCAGGACAAATCGCTGGACAGCTTGCCCCACGTGCCGAACAATTGGTGTTTCTTCGATTTCTGTGGAAGCAAGGAGGCAAAAACCGCATGAGAAAAGCGGTGACCAAAACGGAGAGGGCGCGACAGAGCAGGAACGCACAGCGGGGTAGCGCGAATTGCTAGAAGAGACGAGAAAGAATTGGTGACGGCGAAAGGAGGCGAGAGAAGAGCCGCCGCTGCCATGCTCGCTCCCCAACAGCAGTGATATGCTATCTGTGTTATCCGAACCCACCCCCACTAGCAAAAGGCAACTTAGGCGTGAGTTCGCTCCGGATTTATTCGGTATAAAAAATGAAGAAAAAAAAACTTTTAGGCGTGTGTTCAATTTTAATAAATTTTATCACTTATGAAAATTGTTTTCTATTATTGGTCAAATGTCAATTAAGAAGAGAACCATTTGATAGGCATAAGATGAGTTAATAAAGGCTATCAATAAATACCCATCCCTCCATAAGGTTTACCATCTTTTTGAATACTTTTAAGATTTCATTAATAATAAAATATCTTGGATAAAAATTAAAAAGGTATATTTTTTTATTGAAAGCATCAAAATGACACCTTTTTCATTTATTATTGAAATAGCATCTTATTTCACTTAGCTTATTTTTATTTCCAAAAAACTCTTATTTCAACTCTATTATAGTAATTAGATCATAACTATTATAACATAGATATTTCAAATATAATCAAAGCATCACATCAAACTTATATTTTGATGTATAGTTAAGTTTAAAGTGAGATTGATTTGTGATCTAACAAGGTTGTCAATTATCGAAATAACATCTTATTCCACTTAGCTTATTTTTATTTCCAAAAAACTCTCATTTCAACACTATTATAAAAAAAAAAGATTAACCAGGTAATATCGAACCTGGGATGACCGGTTCGACTTCATGAAAGTTTTTCATCGGTTGTTAGGTAATCGAGAAGCGCTAATGGAGGCTCATCCAAATAGTCAGTATTCTTAGGTCCGCTTCTTACTGGAGGAAAAATCTCCTGTAGTGCATCGCAGTTGAAATTCAAACCTTAGATTCTTTGATTATTCATTGGAGAATCTAACTATTACACCATTGTCACAAGGGCATTTCAACACTATTATAGTAATTATAAGATCATAACTACTACAACATAGATATTTCAAATATAATCAACACTAGTAATTGTTGGTGTTGAGAGCACCATAATGAACCTATGTTTTGATGTATAATTAAGTTTAAAATTAAATTGATTTGTGATTTAACAAAGTTGTCAAGTTTGCAGTTGCAAGTAAATTGACAAGATACAAAAACCTGACTGGGAACCAAGATATGGCAAAGATCTAGTGGAACTAGATAGTGTAGGTCCTAGTAGGACTAGGCAGTGGAAGTGCTAGCGAGATTATGACTAGTGGAAGACCTAGTTAGAAACTAGGTGGTGAAAGACCTAGTTGAAAACTAAATAGAAGTCCAAGAAAATAAACTGGGAGTTAAGGTCTTGACAATGGAAGTTCAGATGGGTCAGTTGAGAGATGAACATTGACAAAAGTTAAAGTCAACTAGAGTTGAGGTATCAGGCAAAGGTAAGCTAAGTTTTGGGCAACAGGTATTGTTCGAAACTTAGTATTTTCATTACTACTATTTTATGCTAACTCTTTATTACATGAAGCTACTTGGTTCCAAGCGACCAGATGAGATCCAAGTGACCGACTGGGGAATAAGTTCTGATTGACATAGTCAAGAACTTCCATGCGATTGGAGCTTATAAGTGTGAACTACCTTAGTGGTCTAGATGATCAAAAAAGCTTCTAGGCGACCGGTGTAGTTGTGATCCAACGGTCTAGAGGAGACAGTCAAGATAGACGTTTGACCATGCTCCACTCACACAGAAGGAGTCCAGCGACCGAAGTCCGTTGAATCATTATCGACAATGATAAAGTTTACATCCACATCAGCGTGCTCTAGACGACTAGAAGGGTTGTTCCAGTAATCAAAATTTTATCATTCTCTCTTCTAAAGTGATTTTATTCTCTTTGTGTTAACATGCTTCGCTCATTCTTTCAAAGGTCAACAACAACTAGGGCTTGTAACTTCCTTCTGTTTGAAGTTGTCGTACATTACTTTACTATAGTGCTTAAACTCTTGATTCTTGTTAAAAGGGCAAGCTTTCTAGAAATGAGAGTTTTTAATAAGAATCTATTTTATTTTAATTTAAGTCTTGCTATTAAATTCAAGTATTGCATTTTCTAGTCTTGTCATATTAGATCTTGCATGCTAATATGGTTAAGTATTCTATTAGATTCTGCATACTAATCTTGCTAAGTATTCTATTAGATCTTGCTTATTAATCTTGGGTTTAGATAGTTTGTTTTTTGATTAACTAAGTTAGTATTTATTTCATTTCTGTTACATACTTGTGTTTTGTTTATTGGCTTTAAATTTGTTACTATCAACTCTTAAATTTTATACGTTAATATTCACCCCCCCCCTCCTCCCCTTAGCATAGAAATGATCTTATAAATTAGTATCAGGGTGGGTTGAGTTAATGGTATGCTAGGAAAATTTGGCTGAGTGAATGTCTAGGCTAGATAATGTGTATCCTATCTGGTGCATTTAACTAAGTGAAATTAGGCTGAAGCTAACACATCCCATTCTAAACTAGTTAGACTAGAGTTTTATAATTAAGTTAGTTGAGTGTGTTATTTATTTTATCGATTTTGTCTAAGGTAGTGGTTGTCCAAAATAGTGCCCCTATGCCTTGCCACAACTCAAAAGTTGGTTTGAAAAATATTTGCTTTGTAGGTCCAGGAAGGCAATAGAAGGGGGGTGAATATTGCTCTTTTAAAAATATTCTTTTCTTTTCAAAAACCTTTCGAAATCAAAAACGCAATGGAAAGTAAAAATAAGAGGACTTGGACAGTTACTTGGTTCATAGTCTAATGACTATTACTCCAAGACTCACGATTCCGTAGATCATTTCGGTTAGGCAATATACTAAAAATTCTCCTTCTGAAAACTTTCAATAAGGAGAGAAACATTTACAAGACTTAGAGGACAATAACAACTTTACTAATCCTCTAATAAAATGAAATGCAATAATAAAATATACCGATAACGAATGAGTAGATTTTGGAGTAGGTTGTAGGAGATCGTTTCGGCATAATAGATGTGCAGAGCTTGCTCAATCAACAAAATAGACGCAGGAGTTGTGTATGAGGAATTGAGAATTAATTACTGAGTCTTGGGATTCAAGCTTTTTTTATAGCCTTTGTTCGGTTGACTAAATATCACATTCGGTCAACTGAACCCAATCAGATCCTACTGATTTAGAGCTTGATTTCTATCTTCATCGATCGACTGAACCTCCTATTCGATCGATCGAACCTCAGAGATGCCTGGGTTCGCATCCAGGTTAACGATCTGATCAAATTGTATCTTCCACAAAATTAGCTTGATCGGTCAATTGATCCTCCTAATCGGTCAATTGATACCAAAAGTTTCATTCAAACCACAGTATCATCTTATGTCATTCTCTGTTCCATATATGTTTTGATCGATCGATCCTCATTATTGATCGATTGATCCTTTATTTCCTTTTGGACTTGGATCGTATCTGGTTGTGCTTATCTTTTTAGGATTGGTCGACCGAGCCTCCCTATTCAATCGATCGAACCCTTCGATCAATTCAAACTCTATTTTTCTATAAAATAAAGTTAGCATAATGAAAATAAAGATAGTCCTGCAAAACAGAGTTAGAAACAGTGATATATATGCATGTTTTCTTTTGACAATAAGACTGTCTGATCTCGACTTAGAATATCAAGTTGGTTTCTGAGTTGGACCATTGCTCAAATGATTTGTCCCAAATAGGACACGTCCTCACTGCCTTTCAAACTGAAAGGTCTCTCTAGGACTTACCTCACTTATCTGCTAAACATCTGATCTGGCTGACCTGTTTGGACTTCCTTCTGCTTAGTTTCAAATCGACCCATCAGAACTTTCCTTATTTGATGTCTGATCCACTTGACCCATCAAGTCTATTCTGCCAGATCCATCTGGTTTTTCTTTACCTGTTGTATGGTCCTCCTAATCCACTAAGACTTTATTGTCTAGTGTCCAGTCTCACTAGGACTTCACATGATAAGTATCCTGCATACTTACCATTCATATCAAATACATAACATCTAACTTTAAATCCTTTGTTAGACATTAAAATACAAGTTTAATTATCGGTGTTGCCTGCATCAATAATCTCTCCATTTTTAATGTTTGGTAATATAGTTTAAAATAAGAGAAAAATACACTTTCTCTAATAAAGTTTAACATGCTTTTTAAGGAAACTTAAAGCAGTTAAATGTAGATCAGAATCTTGGATGAAAGAGTTCAACTAACTTAAACTTAGATCACAGTGTTGAAGTTTAAGTTAAACTAAATCAAGATTTGATAACTTAACAACTTAAATTGTAGCAAAAAATAGCAAGCAATAAATTCAGGTTTAAGTGGAAAGTCTAACAATCTTGAAATATACAACTTAAACTTAACTTAAAGTTAGTCTAAGTTCCATTTTCAAGGTTCAATGTTTTAAGTCAATTTTCTCTCTGTTCAACTTTAAACCTAACTCTCCTCCTTTCACACACATTAAAATAGGGATCATTGCAATAATTTTCCAGAGAAAACTTTGAAATATTTCAAAATATTTTCAAAGATATTTTAAAAGGCATTTTTCAAAGTATTTTCAAAAAATACTTTTCAAGACCAAAATATTTTCAAAATAATTTTCAAGGTATTAAAGTAATTTTCAAAGATATTTTTCAAAAGCATTTTCAATCTTTGAAATAATTTTCAAATATCAAGGTTTTTCAAAGGCATTTTTCAAAATATTGTCCAAGACATTTTTTAAAATGTCCAGTCATTTTCAAAAACATTTTCCAAAGGAAATGTAATGCTTTTAAAATAATTTTTCAAGGCATTTTTAAAGTAATTTTCAAAAATATTTTTAAAAATATTATCAAAAATATTTTCAAGGCAATAAATGATAATATGCAATCACAAAAGATAAGTCATGCTTTCATACTAGAAAGCAAACATACATACTATAAGGTTCTAAACAAACATAACTAAAAGTAAAAGTATTCAACAACTAACAAACATAGAGGGAATATAAGTCAAACCTAAACAAGCATATCTAGGTCTAATCAAAAGATGGATAAGGTTGTTGGCTGATGCACCAAACTCGAAGAAAGTCAAATATGTCTTGTTGTTGCTGCTGCATCGAGTCAAGATGTTCGTTGATCGAATCCAAACATCTGTCAATCTGCTGAACTCTCTCTGAAAGTGGGCATAGGGATCACCCAACTTTGAAGGGGATGCCTGAGTGTAAGCTGGAGGAGGTAGCTCTAGTAGTGGGGTCATGGGGGTCTCCTTGATTGGGTGTGCTTCCTCTTCCTCGGGTTCTTCGATTGGTCCATCATGTCTGTGATGCTCCTTAAAGACTAAGGTATGACCACTCACTTTTATCCCAGCTAGGAATAACTGTCTAATGTCTATCTTATCAAAATGAGTGGATAGGGGCTTAACATTACCTACTACAGTATTGATGTTATAGGATCCTAGTAGTAATGATGTGACAGTAGGCTATATAAACTCTTCCGGAGGAACTACATCCGCAAATAATAAATGATAGTCTTGAATACCCATAGACCTATGTCAATGTCAAAATGATACTTAAGTGCATACATGAGGAACAAATGATAGGATCGAATGGCAGCCTAATCCCTAGTGAATAAAGGTAGGATGCAACCTACAATGGCTTTATAAAAACCATTATTCTGTGGATTTAGATTAACTGAGTTAATTGATCTGAGTCGAGGACCCTCAAAGAAATCACATACATGCAATCCAGGGTAAGATGGGAATAAGGCTCAAGTAGAGTGCCAAGATAGTTAAGGAAGCAATAGAAGAGGTTATTAATAACTTAAGTGTCAAGATAATATCGAACCATGTCAAGATTAAAGAAAAAATTCTAGCATGCCACCCTAGTCTTATAATGAAATTCATCAATTTGGGTAAGGTTATGAAAGAATTCAACACAGAGATCATGTTGACATGGTGCATGCAGTTGGCTAGTTTGAATAATGTATAGTGATTAATGACTTCAATCACATTAGGACGGTAAGTAGTGTAAAATGGTATGTCTAAATACCTAGTCCCTTTGGCATGAAACTCCCTAATTTAAAAAGAATGCCTAAATTCTTCGGTGGAAAACCTAAGATCTTGGCTGGGATTTGAGGGCTCAGCTTGGTCTTGGGTGTTTTGGCATTTCTTTTAGCCATAAAAGTAATTAATATAAGTAAAGAAGAACAAGGCTAAAATAAAGGAGTTTAAGGGTCGTTACCGAGGCATTTTGTCACTTTGGAGGCTTTAGAGACTTGTGGCTTCAGCTTAAGCACTAGAAGAGGAGGAGGAGGAGATCCTTGGGTGATGGATCAAGCCTCCCCTTGGTGGAGTTTTTATAATGCGGGTTTGGTCGACTAATCGGTCGACTAAATGAGTTAAGTCATGTCAACTTTTTAGGGTTTCGAGGCTTTTTAGTAGACCAATGGGTTTGATCGGTCGATCAGTATGTTAATGGTCATGATTACGTGGTCAAATTTCCCTAATTTTAAGGATGATCAGTCAACCAATTAGGTCATGTTGGTCAGATTTGAACGATCAAATTTTGACCGTGTACGATTAAGGTTTTGACCATATTCGGTCGATCGAACCAATGTGTTTGGTCGACCAAAAATTGAATTTTCAAAAAATGAAAGAATACTTTTTGAAATATTTTATTTTAAAATACACATCTACAAAATTTGTTCTTAAAAATGTATAACTCATTTTTCCTTAATTCAAATGATAATGATTAATCATCAAGTTTAGTTTGGAGTTAATCTTCGTAACGATCATTTTTTGATTTTAACCCCTTGGTTCATGTCGATGCACTTGTCTACATCTGGAACTAGGGGTTGGACATAACATCTCACGCCCATCTACATGGCTCAATATATAAACATGTTAACTCTAGGTGTTTGTGAGATGAAAAACTACCTAAATCTACATGAACCTGGTGCATGCATTCCATGGTAGAGCCTAGACTAGTTCATTGATATTATATAGGTAATATAGTAATAGTAACAGAGATGAAAGTCCTACTCTACTAGTATTAAAAAAAATGTTGATAATGTTATTAGACTTACATCTCACCCATTCTAAATAGTCAAAACATGTTCGCCTTATGGGTTTTCTGAGACGATTTTTTAATTTTACTTGATCAATTTAGTGATGATTAGGAAGAGAGTTTGACATTGGGTTAGATTCAGGTTTAACTTTGGGTCAGTTAAGTGGATATTTCTTAAACTACCTTCCAGTTTGTGGCAAGGCTCAAGGGCCTACTTTAGAGCGACTATATTTGAAGACAAAGCCAATTAAAGAAATTGTATACTTAACCAACTTAATACAAAATCTTAGTTTAACTAGTTTAGGATTATGTGAGTTAGCTTCAGTCAATTCCACTTGACTAGGTGCACTAGGTAGGATATGTCTTATCCATCTTAGACATATACTTTCGTTAAGCTTTATTAACATACTATCAGCTCACCTTGTCATGATACTATATTATCAAGGTTAAGCTATCTTTTTCCTATCTAATCATTCTAAGCATAAAGTAAACATGATATTTTTAAGCATAAAGTAAACATGCAAGTCAAACAAGAAAACAAAACAACAAAATGCTCCCCCTAAATCAATGATACAAATTTACTATCCCCTCCTCCTAGATCACAACTTTGATAGTTTTTTATCTACATAGTAAACATGGTATTTAGGAATCCAAAATTTATTATTTCCTACTTTGTTGATTAAGTGTGATTTTGGAACCCGTGCTTAATCTTTTTACTTGTATATCTATTTATGAAAGATGTGTAAGTTCTATGTTGAATGTTAGACTTAAACCCCAGTCCGAATTTGTTGTACACAACCCTTTGAGTTTCAAATATCATATTTAGTGTTGGTGCTGGGAGTACCAGAATCGAACCTATATTTTGATGTTGTCAAAGGTTCAAGTTAAATCTTATTATTATTTGATGAATTGATCAAGTGTGCAGGATGCTCAACTTGAAAAATCCTAGTAGGTCAGCTGGACTCAATACTAGGCAAGAAAAGTTTCAATAGATTGTGGAAACCAGACAGGAAGTCCAGATGGGTCAAGTGAACTTAACATCTGGCAGGTGGATTCAATAGGTCTAAAGAATCCAATATCGAATCAAGAGAAAGTCCTAGTAGGCCGATCCGATGCTGAGTGGTTAAAGTCCAAACAGGTATGAAGGACCCGATGTTTGGCAGATGAGTTGAGGTAAGCTCCTAGAGAGAGTGCAGTAAGGTCATGTCCAAGACAGGACAAACCATAGGTGTTGATCCGACTCAAGAAACCAATGAAGATTTCTAAGTCGAAATCAAGACAGTCCTAACTGTCTTATTTATACATTACTATATGTTCCTAATTCTATTTTGTAGGATCATTATTTGTATACTTGCTGTGCTAACTTAGTTTTACAACTTTTGAATTGACCAAGTTTTCAGTCGACGGAATTGATCAGTCGACTAATTCAAGGTGATCAGCACAGAGTTTCAGATCGCTGTAAAGAAGGAAAAAGCGATCAGTAGACTGATCAAGGGGATCAGTCGACTGAACAGTGTTTTTGGAAACAATAGTTGGCCGTGATTGGATCATCGCAGAGAAGGAAATACCTGAGATCAGTCGACTGATCAACGTGATTTCCAGGATCACCCAAATTAAATCGTAGCAAACAAGGAAAGAAGAGAGGATCAGCCACCTAATAAAGTATCAGTCGACTGATCAATTTTTAGTTGATTGATCGAAGACTATAAAAATAGCCTCGAGGACCGAGGCTTTGTATCAATTCTCCACACACTTCATCAAGTCTCTGCTACTCCTCCTCGTGCAAGATTTTCTACTATGACGCCACAAAGCACACAGACAACCTATGCTTCAACTACACTCTCTGCATTGTCGGTATACTATTTTACTTTATTACATACATTAAGAAGATAGCAGTGTGTTGCTATTCTCCTCATATTTTGTGTATGAGTTTGCTTCTTCTCCGAAAGATTTCGGAGAGAAGAGCTATAGTGATTGCCTATCGAAAGGGGCTAAGGATCGCGGACCTTAGAGTAGTAGTCACTGGACTACGAACCAAGTAAAAAGAAACTTGTGTTCTTGTGTTTGTCTTCTTTCTATTCCACTACACTTTGATTTAATGTAAAGATAAGATTTTAAAATGATCGAGATTCACCCCCCCTTCTTTCTACTCCTTCGATCATACAATTGGTATCAAAGCCGGTTTGCTCTGAAATAGTTTAACAGTTTTTTGAGCTTTTTAAAATCTTGTCTATTTTTTGAAAAAGTTTTCTTTTCTTTCTCTATAGCATTATCTCTTTTATCTTACACCACTAATCCCAAGGCAAAGTCTTGGAGATTCTTCTTCAATTTATCTCGCATTATAGGGATGTCGATGTCTCATCAAGAAGGATACAACACGGTCTGTCTTCCACTACTTAACGGAGAAGACTTTAGTTACTAGAAATGGAGGATGGAGTGCTTCCTCAAATCTGACATCGATATGTGGTTCACAATCATAAAGGGATACTCACTACTAACCGAACATGGAGAACCACTAGACTCAGAAAAGTGGAGTCCTGAAATAAAAAATAAGGCGCAAGTTGACTACAAGGCGATGAACACACTCCAATACGGTTTAACAAAGGAGGAGCTCAAGCGAGTTGGTTCATTCAACAACTCCAAATAATTATGGGACCGATTAGTCAAATTGTACGAAGGAACCAACGATTCAAAGGTAACTAAATAAAACTTACTTTTAAATTAATTATTTAATATTAAAATGTTGAATGGAGAAATCGCGACTCAACTACACGCAAGAATCAAAGACATCATCAATGAGCTCTATCTCATCGGCCACCAACTCAAAAATCAGGATGTAATAAGGTATGCCCTAAACTCTTTCCCTCGAAATACACTGTGGGCATCTATGGTCGATGCCTATAAAGTTTCGAAGGATCTTTCCATTATTAAATTAGATAAATTATTTTGTGAGTAGAATTACATGAGTAGACTAACTCTTGTCAAACCGAGATGGGTATAGCCTTGTGTGTAGGTCAAAATAAAAGCAAGGAGGCTAAGTCCAAGTAAAGACCAAAGCAAGAATCTGAGAGCAAGCCAGACTCAGATTCAAACAATGAAGAGGATATGGTAAACATGGTATGAAAGATGTTTACTAAAAAGAAGTTCACCAAAAGAAATCTGAAGAAAGTACAAAACATCTCAAATACACCAAAATCAGAGGTAACGTGCTATGAGTGCAACAAAAAGGATCATTACAAACACGAGTGCCCTAACCTAAAGGAGGAGAAGCCCAAGTCTTCAAGAAGAAGAAAAATGTTTAAGGCTACTTGGGATGAATCATCTTCGGAGGATTCGGATGCGAAGGAACCGAAGTAGTCAAGCCTCTTGGCACAGAAAGAGGAGTCTGAGTCCGAGTCCGAGTCCTAGTCTGATTTCGAGTTCGAGAGAAGCCACGAGTTCATATCCATTTCAGAAGGACTAAATGAGGTAACTTCTCTTTCAGAATTTCAAATGCTTAAAATAATTAAATTTTTATTCAAAAAATTGACTAAATTTGAGAATCAGATTAACTTGCTATTTAAGGAAGTTAATCACTTTAAGGAGCAAGTTAACTTGAATCCCTTAACTAACCAAGTTCAAGATGGAACTTCAACTCAAGTTGCAAGACTTGAGAAAGAAAATTCCACCTTGAAAGGTTAAGTACAGGGACTCAAGAAAATGTTGAAAAAGTTAAATTTAGGTCCAAGTGTTTGAATTTGATGCTCAGGTCCCAACAAGCTGTGTACAATAAATCTGGATTCAGATACAAAGTCAACACAATAAACAAGCCATACTTGTCTTTGGTTAGTCAAAATATTAGAAACCAAGTCTAAGCATGGGTCCCCAAAATATGTTTACTTAATCAAAATGGACTAAACTGATATTGGATCCCCAAGGATCAAATTTATTATTAAACACGACAAATAAAAATAATTAAATAATGGGTATTAATTGATGAATAAGCTTATATAATTTTTTGAGAATTTTTAGGAATTTTTTTGGATTTAATCGAAGCTAATATGATAAATTTAAGGGGATATAAATATTGGGCTTTTAGAAAGCCTATTTGAAATATCAATTTAGTTGGGAGTTAATTGAATCAATTAAAAACTAAGTTTGATTTAAATTAACCTAAAGTAATATTATATATAACTACTTCATTTCTCCTCTCCCTCAACTCACTCCTCGATTTCCCTCCACTACTACCGCCTCCCCTGATTTTGTGAAGACTCGATCGGTAGTGTCGTGATCGCCGCCGTCGCGAGGGGTCGACGCCACCGACTTCTTCCTTGTCCGGTTGTCGTTTCCTCCTATCCCATCTCTTGATCCATGTCTGGCTATGTGAGAGCCCTACTCCTGATTGAACATCTCTCCTCTCCAATCTATCGATTGGCTACCTCTTCTTTTTGTCGATGAAGTCAACTATATGACGCCAAGGATCGGCCACCACTACTCATCGCCATCACCATTGTCACTTCCCCGATTCCCAACCACCGACCTCCATTTTAGGACTATCGCCACCGGCCACAGCCATAACTAGGGCCGAGCCGGGATTGGAGGGGAAGAAGTCAAGTCCTCTTACCTTTTGGGATCAGCCACCAACCTCCGTTCGCCATCAGTCTAGTCCCCGTTTCCCCCTGTTTTGGCCAGACAAACTGATTGGTGTAGATCCAATTCCTAGCAGAGCGATTAGATTTGGTAGATCTAGCTAGTCACTATTTTGGGGCCGTTCTAGTTCTCCAGCCATGTCTACCTCTGGCAGCCACCTTCAATAGGTATATGGTGTGTTGATGATTGAGTTATTAGATTGTTCGGCATGAGTTCTGGGATTAATTTATGATCTACCATCTTGTTCTAAACCAATCGGCGTTCCCTGTATTCTAGTTACTATTCCAGCCATTATTGTTTTGGTGAGAACCTCTCTCCGGCCATCACTAGTAGGTAAGCTAATGGAGCTAATGATATTTGGTATTGGAGTAGATGAGATAATGTTTATATAGAATATTATTTGGTTGATTGAAGATAATGATTAGGGAATTATTAAGTAGGATAATTGTATGAGTAGATCAATTAATAGATCTGATTAGGGTTTTGATTTTGTGATTTAAGTTGATTTAGTTAAGTTGATATTAGGTCGACGCTGGCTAGTCACTGTTTTAGGGCAGATCTGGTTCTCCAGCCAGGTCTACCTCCGGCAACCACCTTCAATGGGTATAGGGTGTGTTGATGATTGAGTTGTTGGATTGTTTGGCATGTGTTCTGGGATTAACTTGTGATCTACCATCTGGTTCTAGATCGATCGGCATTCCCTGTATTCCAGTTACTATTCCATCCATTATTGCTTTGGTGAGAACCTCTCTCCAACCATCACTAGTAGGCAAGCTAATGGAGCTAATGAAATTCGGTATTGGAGTAGATGAGATAATCTTTATATAGAATATTATTTGGTTGATTGAAGATAATGATTAGGGAATTATTG
>JBBUKS010000113.1:10165330-10176106 GCA_038050645.1 Hedychium gardnerianum | reverse complement strand
ACATCATAGATACTCCCTAACCCTAGAAATCAGATATCTACTCCATAGAGAAGGAAATACAACCAAGAGACATGAAGAGTAACATTCTATAACTCAATACATAGAGAAGAGAGAATAAAATACTTAACAATGTGTTGCCGATCTTCTTGGATGAGTCTCCTTGCTTCGGAGGAGGATGGATCATCGAAGAGGATGGAGATGGAAGCTCTAGGGTTTCCCTCTAAGGGGATAACTCTTCCCCAAGGAGAGGGACAAAGTTCCAAACCCAAGATGGTCAAGTAAGTGTTTTCTTGACCCTTTTATACTTGCCCAGAATTTTCAAATCTTCCCCTTTTGTTAGGATTCATAAATTTTAGTTTTTTTCACACCCTAAACCACTTAATCTCGGATTAGGCTCTGAATGAAAGTTGTAGATCTTGAGATTATCAATATTTTGGAAGTTGAATCAGTAAAAAACTCTAACTGAGTGCAAAGTTATAGTCATTTTACTTTTGGTATGTACACTGTTTGGAATTTAACACAACTGTGCCTAAAAAACATGGTCCGTGCCTAAGAAAACATGACCATTCCCTAAAAAATACGGCCCATCCCTAACAAACACGGCCTGTGCTCTAGTAGTGAGGCACGACCTTCAAATGAGGAGCTCTTGGAAGGGGGTACGAATATGCCTTTTAGCATGGCTAAACGTTGTTTTCTCATCTTGTACTCTGAAGAAAAGTTGTAGGTATTGAAGTTATCTTAAATTTGATTAAAGAACATCTCAAAACTCCAACCGAGCTGAAAGTTATGATGATTCAAAGTTTAGTCTACAAATCTGGGCGGAGTAGGAGACATGGTCGTGCCAGGGAGGCACGACCGTGCTTTTTAGCATGTCTAGATGATAAATTCTTCTATTGGACTCTGAATAAAAGTTGTAGATCTTGAAGTTATCTATATTTTGGAAGTTGATTCAGCCCGAACTCCAACTGTGTGAAAAGTTATGACCGTTCTACGTTTCATTTGCAGGCTGTCCAAAATCCAACATGACCTCTATTTTCCACCTCACACGGCTGTGTTTGAGAGACATGACCTGGACTTGAAGCTGAAATGGGTGGAGACACGACCATGTATGGGAGACACGGAGTAGATTTGAGGTTGAACTGTTAGTGAGACACGGCCGTGTCTGGGAGACACAGCCATGACTCAAGCTTGCCCAGGCTTAACACATGGTCGTGTCTATAAGACACGGTCGTGTCTGTGAGACACGGTCATGCCTTGACTTCCTTCATATGTGTCACACGACCATGTCTAGAAGACACAGCCATGTCTTGAGCTTTTATTGCACCTGAGGCACGCCCTATGCTCTGGTCGTGCCTGGGGGGGCACGACCAGGGTTTTTTTTTTACTATTCTGCTTTTTGCTATGCTCTCCATTTGAGTTCTATTTTTCTCCGAAATACATCCTGTAGATGAAAACATAAAAAGAGTATATCTTCGAACAATATGAAGTAAAAAATATGATAACATAATAAAATGAAGTACAATAATGAAAATCATGTCAATGAAATATAAGAATATGTACGTCAAACAGTGCATAAAATGATATATAATCTACGCACATCAATTTGATTTTCCCATCGTCTTTCATTCAGTTTCATAATAAATTCTCTTATTCAATTTGTCTAGATAGCCTACTTTGCACATAGACTAGTACTCAACATCATGGTCTTCAAGAATGATAATTTTATTACTTGACAATATCATGTACTTGCGGAATCACACATCTACAGTCAGTCGACTGATGTTGATAAAGATAAAAAATTGAAGTTGTTCATCTCAAAATAGAGAAGTGTTTGGTAGATTCATTTAGGGTGGTTTGAGAGTGGGTGTTGTTGCACTCCAGGTTGCCACACATCATTCCAAAGCAACTGTACAATGATTTCAAGATCTTGTCATCTTTATGTGTTGCATCATTATTGCTATAGCTATTGTATTTTTTGATTTTGGTCATATTGTTGTGAGAACAAACTTTGTAAGAGATTTGTATGCCTCAAGAAGGTGTCCAACATAGAGAAAGATAATGTGTTTGCGGTGAGATACATAGGTCATAAAGTAGCATCCCTAAGAGCTCTGAACCATGTAAATTTAAGTATTGTGTTCTTGTAGCTTTTGTCGTATTTTATATTTTGTATTTTCCATCGTGTGGTAACGATTGTCAACAAGTATGATCGATGAAAGAAAATGAAAGACGCCCCCATCTTGCAGCACAACCGGTCCAACACTATTAACCCTCCTACCTCAAATTCATGGCCTATAAAAAGGTAAAATCAACATTGATATGAGGGGGATCAAAACCATTTTAGTCATTCTTCCTAACTTTCTTTCGCATTGTATTTTACTATTTCTTTTTCAAGCTCCATTATTGGAGTCCGACTTAACTTAATATTAGAGCGGCATTGTCAGGACCACTCTAGCAGAAGAGTGTTAATTCATACATGTTCATTTGTATCCTAGAACGAATCTTGATCACCTGTGTCGTATAAGGAGATAGATTTGCATCAATATTTATTTTGCAACATCGGACAACAAAACATGCATCAATTTATATATCTTGCATAATTTTGTCTTGTTAATTTTTTTTAATTGACATTAATTATTTAATCCTTTAACCTAATTAATTCTAAAGATAAATTAAAAATATATATATATAAATTAATATTAATAATTAATATTTTTAAATTCATTATTTATTAATAAGAAAAATTCTCAATTAGTCTGATTTTTTTTTTTCTATAACACCATAGACTAGTACTAACTTTGCCTCGTTAGTGAGAAGATACAAGTAGGTACCGCGGTGAGAGATGAAAAAGAAGCAAAGCAGGAGCAAAACAGTGGGATACAACTCACAAGGTAGCATGACATAGGATGACCAAAACTCATTGACTCAAGAATCGGCCATAATGAAAGGTAACAAGAGGCAGTCATTCAGCTTTAATAAGCATAACAGTGACATCAGGTTGGCAGATGTAAAATGTCTTGGGGAAACCAAAATGTGGGGCTCGGATTAGGAAATTACAACCATGGGAAAGATGACCAAGGTAATTTCTTGGAAAACACCTACTCTTTTTCAAAATTGCATTGGCCAGTGCCTCGCAACTTGTGTTCCATAACTTTCAGTGTATTAGAAAGATGTTGGTGTCTTGTCATCTGTCATCGTAATGGAGTGATTGATTCCCCGTTAAGAATCAGTGAGTCTTAAAAACGACAATTTTTTAAAAAACGTATTTAATATTTTATATTAATTAAAAGACATTTCTAAAATTTAGATGATCTAAAAAATATTTTTTATTTTATTTTATTTTTATTTTTATTATTTTATATAAAGTTAATTTTTTTTCTTTCATTTATATATATATATATTTTTATTTTACATGCAATAATTATTATGATATTAATTTTAAAAAATAATATCATAAATTTATTATACCAATATTATTATGCTGATCACTAAAAATCAACATCAAAGTGCTAGTTGATGCTAGTCTTTAAAGACCAGTACCAAGGTGCTGAGTTGGTGTATTAAATTATATATTTTTTAAAAAATAATAATAAATAATAATATATTTGAACTCTAAAAGAACTATAGAAATTTATAGGAATTGGAAATTATTCAATCAGAATTATTTAAGTCTATTAATAGATTTTATTCGAAACTCATTAATGAACCTAGCTAATTCTGATTGGATTTATTCCAAATTCTATAGATTTCTACAACATATTTGGACTCCAAAGAACTATAGAAATTTATAAGAATTAGAATGGATTCAATCAGAATTATTTAAGTCCATTAATAAATTTTAACCGAAACTCATTAATGAACCTAGATAATTCTAATTGGATTCATTCCAAATTCTATAGATTTCTACAATTTTCTGGAGTCTAAATATATCTTAATTTATTATTATTTTTAAAAAATACATAATTTATTATACCAACTATACATCTTGGTATTGACCTTTAGAGATCAGCATCATCTTGGTGTTATTCTTTAAAGACCAACATCACCTTGGTGCTGGTCTTTAAATACCAACACCAAGGTAGTGCTGGTGGTACTAGTCTCTAAAGATCAGTACCACAACATACTTGATGTGTTAAAAGTATGTATTTTTTTTTTAAAAATAATAATAAATAAGGACATATTTGGACTCTAGAGAACTATAGAAATTTATAAGAATTTGAATGAATCCAATCAATGAATTTTGACCAAAACATATTGATGAACTTAGACAACTCTGATTAGATCCATTCCAATTCTAATAGATTTCTATAGTTCTCTTGAGTTCAAATATGTCTTTATTTATTATTATTTTTTTAAAAAAATACATAATTCAACACACTAGCTATGCACCTCGGTGCTAGTCCTTAAAGACTAGTACCATAGTACCAAGGCTTTGGTGTTGGTGTATTAAACTATGTATTTTTTAAAAAATAATAATAAATAAAGTATATTTGGACTCTAGAAAATTATAGAAATCTATAAAAATTGGAATGAATCTAATTAAAACTCTCTAGGCTCATCAATGAATTTCGATCAAAATCTATTCATAAACTTAGACAACTTTAATTAGATCCATTTCAATTCTTATAGATTTCTATAATTCTTTGGAGTCCAAATATATCCTTATTTATTATTATTTTAAAAAATATATATAATTTAATACACTAATTATATCATGATATTAGTTTTTAGAGACCAATACCTTGGTGTTGATCTCTAAAAATTAATATAAAAGTATAATGATGCTGGGTAATAAATTTATGATATTGATTTTTTAAAATGAATATTATCATGATTATTATACGTTGGATAGAGAAATTTAATTTAAATAAAAGAAAAAAAAAGATTTTTTTTTATATTTTATTTTAAAGATAAAATGAAAAAAAAAATACATTTTTTGACCATCTAAATTTTAAAGACGTTTTTGATAATTATAAAATATTAGATACATCCTTCGAGAAATTATCGCCTTAAAAAAAAGAAGAAGGTGCAGATTGGCTCAACATTACGAATCTTTACATCTCACAAAACGTGGAGTTTCAACTTAAAGCGCGCATTAATCCGACAAAGATTCACCAAACTCTTTGGGGTGCCACCGCCACCACCTGACAGCATGGGCAGCATGATGCTAAAGTAGCTACTGGGGACTCGGTATATAATCGGGTGAAGAGTCAAACTGCTACCCTATCTCTATGTTTCTTTGTTTCCATGGAGGAAGAAGATCAGAGAGCACCGCAGCTATTGCTCCCGACTTCGGTTTTTCTTCGGTCCGATTCTAAAAAATCCTCCATAGAAAATGATGCTTCCAACCATCCTCTGGTCGATCTTAATCTGTCCATGGGTTTCAGTGTTTTGGATTCTTCATATGAGGAATCCAATCGCTGCACAAAGAGAAAGAAGGAATTGCAGCAGCAAGCTGCTGAGCAGATTCGAGTCGCCACCGCAGAGAATGCTTATGCTGACAGAATGAGAGAGCTGACAAGGAGGGAGTTGGAGCTGGCAGAGAGAGACTTTGTGCGAGCCAAAGCGATATGGGAGCGAGCAAAAGAAGAGATGGCGAAGGTGGAGAGAATGAAGGAGATAGCCACCAGGAGAATCAACTCCACTTGCTTGGAAATCACCTGCCACAATTGTCGCCAAAGGTTCCAGTCATAGCTGACTCGATTCACAATCGCATTATCAGGTCAACAACAATCGTTTTTCTCTTTAATTCTTCGAGCTTAATGTCCCAAATCAAGTTCAATAGCCTCGCGTCTGCTTCACTTTCCTCACAATATTTCTTTATCCATTTGAAATGAACCAGCTTCCTTGCAACTGAACTGAAATAAGAGAAGATTGTTTTTGTTTTTGTGGTTGTTATAGAAAAAAAAAGGAGAGAAAAAATAGCTCTTCCAGTTAATAAGAAAAATGTTTACAAGTTTCTAGTGTCCAGTACTATTCTTGAATAATGCAGCAGTTTACGCCAAACGACATGACACCAGAACAAAATTATTGTGTCTTCATCAGCTGTCAAGATACATGGCACTAAGGAATAGTGCCTAAGTGTTTGCGCTTGGGAGATACACAAAATACAAAATTTATAACATCTCGGGAATCTTGGATTTTCCAGCCTGTCTAGAATCATTATGAGCTCAGTTACACATTATGAATAATTTGTAATAATGCTTGTAGAAGATACATGAAGATTTCGCTTTGATTATAGTAGAACTAGTTTTTCATTCTCTTTACGCCAATAAGTAGTGGTTTCGTGACTCTGTAGAAATCACTGAGTTAACAACAGGAGACGACATTTGAATTTGAGTGACCGTGGCCAGTAAAATGACTTGACTACCATTGCTTCCCGAAGAAAGTCCAGATCAATTTTGCAAACGAAAAAACGCCCTTATTTAACATATATAGATCGCATAAGAAAGGATCCTGCTTCAACTGCATCAATGTCTTAATTCAGTTATAATTCCAAATAGTAATAAATATCAGGCAGTTTAAAGTTACTGACGGAGTAATAGGAACAGAGATCACAAAACTCATGGGAGCCTGAATGATTAAGATGAGTTAAGTTTTTTATGCCTCATATCTGTTCCCATAGTAGATGCCACTTTGTAAACGCTAGCAAAGAGTTCCATAGTGTGGAAATAAATTATGCTTCAGTTTGAAACTCTTCGAGTGTCCAAATCAATCAAGAACATGATAATAAACTGCTGCGAAGACAGAACCAAAGTGAACAACCATGTAAAGGAAAAAAAGAAGACTGGGCAATCTACAAAGTTAATGACAACCCAAAATGTGGGCATATCTACAACACACATGGCATGAAGGCCACTCTCGGTAGTCGGTTTCAAGATTGGAATCAGCTGCAACATCAATAAGCAACATGTTTCTACTGGCACTGTAAAGAGCTGCCTTGCCTTCAATGTTGCGTTATTTCAGTGATTTGTGTTGATATAAACAACCTTATGCATAAGTGCAAACAACAAAAGTTCGATTGTATCATTTTATCTACACTTGGATTTAAGTCTCAGTCATCTCAGTGTCTACATACGAGCGTAAAACAAAACTCAAATAGCCTCTTTGGAGATGGTTTTTTGAAACACTGTAAGTAAACAATCGTGTTGAATTTAATTAAATCTAGAATGTTATGAAAACTATTTTTTTTTAATCCAGATATTCAGTTTTTCAAATCGACTAATTTTAGAAGTAATCAGTTCAATCTCACAAAAGATTTCCATTGACCACTAAAATAAATTTGAAAGTATTCATGGAGATCCATCCAAATGACCAACGTCTTAGGTTTGTCGAATGTTATGAAAACTATTAGAACTTAGTCTGGTTGAACTATAACAGAGTGTTCCATGTCTCATTTCCATACAAAAATAAAGAGGCAATTTGACACCTGACTATGAGAAGATTACACAATGATTAGCTATTATTATTTATTTTTTTAATCCAAATATTCAAAACTCTTCGAACCGACTAATCCTAGAGGTGATCGATCTAGCTCCACGAAAGTTTCCCACCGGCCACTAGGATAAATTAGAAAGCACTTACGGATGCCCATTCAAACAGCCAACGTTTTTAAAGTTATCGTTCTGCTGAAGACAAATCCTTATAGTATATCGCAATTAAGATTCTACCCTGATATCTGGTTAATTGCTGGGAGGATCTGATCATCACACCGTAACTTTGGGAGCAAATGATTAGCTATTGTTGTCAATTAGTCTCTTAGCTAATCATTATATTTCAACCAAAATCTATATGTTTTGATTAACTCTGATATACCTATGCTTTTTCTACCCCTCTGAACATTTGAAGTACACATGATATGTCTACTCATCACATGTAAAATTTCTAGAAATAGTCATGTCAGGCATGGATCCATACCCATATACTCATTTCAAAGTCTCAGGAGCATAGAGTTTGCAAGCATGCCTCGTCGACTTTGCCCTTTGAATTTTGATATTTGTGCAAAAGATCAAGTTAGACCTCATATTATAGTTCGCTATATATGTTTGAGTGTGTATGAACTTGCAAGAATACACATGGAGCATTGAGAGCTCGTTCTAGGTTGTGTGATGATGTGGATGATAATTTAACGCAGCTAGGTGACACATTTAGTGGCTTGAGGGTTCATGAAGATTGAAGGAGGTTGCATGCGCCGACCGAGGGACTGTAGAATGAAGCATTAAGGTGGTGTTTGAGTAGTTGTATGTCATGACTTGGTGCAACCAAGTAAATGGCAACTTGGTGCAACCAAGTTGGCAACTTGGTGGCCTGAAGTGCCTAAAGATTGAAGAAGGATGGATGTGATATTTGACCGCCATCGAGGGTAGCATTGACATAAGCCAATGGATGTACACTACATAGGTCAAGCATAAAGTATGACATGCAGAGCAAGCCCAGGATTTGATGCATTCGAGGGACGAGTAACCTATACATATGGGAGAAAGGTATAACTCAACTTATGAGTGAGAATCAATCATTAGGATGATCGAAGTCGGTTGTAGTCAACTGAAGAGTTGAGCAAACTAAGCAATCGACTTTTGCTAAGGAGCTAGCAAATAAAATATTTATATTCGTGGCTCAGTCAATTGAGTAGTCAATTAACCTATAGTGAGTTGACTAATGTTCGGATCTAACTAACTGATGTTATAGATGGAAAGTTGGAAAGAGATCTAATAAGGTTGTGGCACAATTGTCAGATGACTTGATAGCTACAACTTCTAATTGACTAATAGTTGATTCTAGTGGACTTAAGTAGTCATTCACAAATTATGGAAAAGGTGCAATCAAAGGAATAGTTGATTGATAAGTGATAGATCTGCTTATAACAAGTGAAGAATGAAAAGATGTTGAAGGCTATAAAAGGGAACCCTTATAGAGGTTTGAAGGTGATCGAAAAAGAGTTGGTTAAATCTTGTAAGCCTCTTATGTATTCCATATTAACTTTCCTCTTGAATTCTTGTAACATTTGAAGTTGTAAGTGTTGATGCAGTTAGCACGATAATCAAACATATATTTTGATATCTGATAAAGAATTTAAATTTAGATTTTATGTGTTTGATATGTGAGTTAAGTGTGCTCGTCAATTAACATAAAAAGTCCTAAAGGATTAGGAAAATTGGACATTTGGTATCGGAAAGACCCAATGGATCTGGAGAACCAAACACTAGGCAAGAAATTCTTAGTGGATCAAAAGAATCATACACCAAGTAGAAGACCATATAAGATGATTTGGTAGATCATTTGATGAGTCAGTTGGACTAGACATCAAATAAAGAAAATCGATGGGTCCGATCGGACATGGATCAAAAGAAGAAGTCCAAACAGGTCAGCTAAACCAGATATTTGGCGGGTAAGTAATGTAAGTTCTGGAGAGACCTTTCAGTTCTAGAAGGCAGTGAGGACATGCCCTAGTTGGGACATCTTTAGGCATTTATCTGACTGAAAAAACCAACGGAGGTTTTTAACTCATGCATAATTATATATATTTTAACTCTGTTTTGCAGGATTATTATTATTGTTATTGTGCTAACTTTGTTTTGCAGAAAAAGAGTCTTTGGTTAATCGAAGGGTTTGGTCCATCGAACAAAGTCGTTCGGTCAAACGATCTGGGTAGATAATCACAAACCAAATCCATATCCAAGCAAAGAAGGAAATAAGCATTCAGTTGATTGATCAAGTGGATCAGTCGACCGAACACAGATGAAAAGAATAGCATATATGAACAAATCAAAACAGTAAAGGAAATTTTGGGGTCCAGTCGCCTGGATGGGCTTTCAGTCAACCAAACATAAGGATTTGAGGGGATTGATTAGATAGGATCAAAGCAAGCAAGGAAAGATCAAGGTCCAGTCACTTGATAAATGGTTCAGTCGATCGATGGATTTTCAGTCAACTTGATGAAGACTATAAAAGAAGCCTCGGAATTCGAGGCTCAGTACTTGACATTCAATTCTCTCATCAATTCCTTCCTCATTGCTAATTAGCTCGTGCAAAATCTTCTACTACTATGTCAAAAGGCCGTTCGACAACCTACTCCTACATTCTACATCCTACGTTGTTTGTATATTTAGTTTCTTGCATTTAAAGAGATAGTATCTTGTTACTATTTTTTTCATCCTTGTATGATTTCATCCTTCTATGAAAGTTTTCAGAAAAAAGAATATTAGTGGATTGTCCATTCGAAAATGGTCCAAGGGATCGTAGGTCTTGGAGTAGTAGTCACTAAACTACAAACCAAATAACTGACCAAGTTCTTATTTTTAGTTTTCCACTGCCTGTCATATTTGTTTTTGTAAAAGAAAAGAAAGTTTTAAAGCGCAATAATCACCCTTCTCTATCGCTCAATCCGGTCCTACAATTGGTATAAGAGCAATGCTGCTTTGAATATGTTTAATCACCTTTTCAAGATTATTAAAATCTCTCTCTTTTCTTTATTTTTTTTGTAAATACTTTATTTATTTTCCTATATTTCTTGCACTACTTACCCAAGACCTTAAAAAGTCTCGAAATCTTTAAAGTTTATCTTTGCATAAAAATGTCTTAATAAGAAGGGTTCAACACCACTCGACCACTCCTTTTCAATGACAATGATTTCAACTACTAGAAGGGGTGGATGGTGTTGATGCAGGGAGCACCAAAATCAAACTTATATTTTGATGTTGTTAAAGGTTCAAAGTTAAGTCTTATTGTTATCTGATGAACTAATCTAGTGTGCAGGATCTCAACTCTGAAAGCCCTAGT
>JBBUKS010000113.1:10104089-10116559 GCA_038050645.1 Hedychium gardnerianum | reverse complement strand
GTCGAGCTGAGGTCACGAAAAACTTATCTGAGACCCGACTTATTAGGACTTGATTACGTCGACTTTCAGTCGACCAAACCCTTTTGGTGGATCGAACTTTCGGTCAACTAGACCCTTTCAGTGGATTGGACTTTCAATCGACCCTTTTAGTGGACCCAGACCAGTTCCCAACTAGACCCGCCCAAGTATTCATCCAGTTGCTATTTCCTGCAAAACATACAAGCAAACAAGCAAAACCTAGTACTTGGTTTAACTAAACCTACTAGGTTCAATTGCTTAGAGTTTACTCTTGCAAGACTTCTCTCTTTGCCAAGCAATCAGCTCCCAGCTGACTCCACTTGGACTTGTTTGCCAAGACTTCAACTCTCAGCTTACTCCACTTGGACTTGTCATTGTGTAGCTTCACTCACTAGGACTTTTTCACTACCTAGCTTCACTTGCTAGGACTTTTCCATTTCCTAGCTTCAGTCACTAGGACTTTTTCGCTATCTAGCTTCACTCACTAAGACTTTTCCACAGCCTAACTTCACTTACTAGGACTTTTTCATTGTCTAGCTTCACTCTCTAGGACTTTGTCACTACTTAGCTTCACTCGCTAGGACTTCTACTGCCTAGTTCCCAACCAGGACTTTCACTGTCAACCCTCGCTAGGACTTCCACTTCCTAGTCCCTTTAGGACTTTCCACCAACCTGCCAAGTATATGGTCCTACTTGGACTTCTCACTTACTTCCAATCTTTAAGTCAAACTTGACTTTGCTTGGACTCTTCACTTAACTTGATCAATCATGATCAAGTTATTTGGTCACCCTTAACCAAACTCTCTTAAACATATTATTCAAACCAAACCATCAAAACCCTGGAGGTCGATTGCACCAACATTTCTATCTTGCTAAGCATTCGGTAACTCTTGATCTGGTTGGATTTCCCTTTGTTAGTCATCTAGTCAACCTTGACTTGACTATACTTCTCACTTGACTAGGTCAACCTTGACCAGACTTTATTAAATATATTGTTAAACAAATATCAAAACTCTGAAAGTCTATTGCACCAACATATTCAACTATCTGATCAACTTAAATTATATACTTAAGCTTAGACTTGATCTCTATTAATTTGAGTCAAATGATGTAACCATTGGACAAGATAAACATTTTGTATGGGCTATTTGAGTCTATTGTCATGGGCTATCTAAATGATCTATTCTCATCCTTTGTTAAATGCACCCTTGTTATAATGAATAGGAGTGCAAGGGAACTGTAAATATACAACTCATTCATAGTAAGTATTCACTTCTCTATTTTCATTCTAAGGCTTTTGATGCTCATATTTGGTAATATTTTCCTTGTGTTTACATTTTATATCTGTAAGAAAATCTTTAATATGAGGTTTCTCCACCTCTCTAAAAGGAGTCTTTCATAGTGGGAATATTGAACTTGATTACCCAACAAATCATTAGGCTATAGAGTAGGACTTGAGGTTCGAACAACGTAAACCATTCTTGCTAGTGCTTGTGATTTCTCGTATTATTTTTACATATCAATTGTAATTAATCTTTATATTTGGCTATGCAAAAGGAAAAAAAATTATTTTTCAAGTCAAGTATTATTCACTCTCATCTAAACACACAATGATCCTAACAATTGGTTTCAAAGTTTGTAGGATCGTAAAAGCGCAAGAGGGGAGATGAATAGTGCATCGCTTTTTCTCATTTTAAAAAACTTCTTTTTAAAGGTTTCAAAGTGAGTAGCAAAATATAAACAAATCACAACACAAAGAGACACCTTTATTTTTACTTAGTTCATAGTCTGCGGCTACTAATCCAAAGTCCACGGTCTTTGACCGCTTTTGATAAGTAATCCACTAACTATCTCTTTCTCAAAAAAGAAAGAGACTAATCTTTACAAAAGTTGAGAAAGATAACACATTTACTATTATATATACAAAAAAATGAGAAATATATATTTAATATCTGAGATAATATGAATTAAAACTATTAAAATTTGACCTAATTGAATTTATTTAGTAAAATAATAATTAAATATTTAATAAAAAAATTAATAAGGAAATAAATTTATATGAATATATAAATTTTATTATAATTTTTGGATATTTTATCGGGATAAATCGATTAGGGTTTTAGAGAATTTGTTCCTATTTAAGTTAGGAGTTGATTGAATCAATTAACCTAACTTTTAATTACAACTCTAAGTTTTCGATTAAGAAATGTATCGCTCCCTTCCCGAATGTGCAACGTCATACACCATCTTCGGTGCTACCCCACGGTTGGCCCTGAGCAAAAGCCTAGCCGACTCGTCTACTGCCCGAGATTCACAACTGGTCGTCGCTCTGCCAGAGTAGCGCGAGATGTTGCGTTGCCTTGTCGTCCCATCAGGCACCAACCATCACCATCACCGTTGATTCCTACCGTCAAATAGTCATCGTGGACTACTCCTACCCCAGCGACCGCCACTGCCTGCTCTCCCAAGGGAGTAGCGCCTGACTTCTTCCCTCCTATCAACGTGAGGCAGTCGGTCGTCGTTCCTGTTCTAACAAGATGAAGAGATTAATTAAGGTAATTAATCTATAAATTAAGGTTTAATTAATTAGTTAATTAGGTAATTGATTAATTAATAAATTATTTAATTAATCAATTTTGATTAAGTTATCAAATTAGTTAATTATGTTAGATTCACAATAGATTGTTCATGATTTATTAATCAATGATGGTTTGATTAAATTAATAGATTTGTTAATTAGTTGATTAATTAATGGTTAAACTAATGGATAGATTTATTCATTTGATTGAATTGGATATGGGTTGTGTAAAATGGAAATAAAATGTGTAATTTACCGAATTTATAGTTAATTAATAAGTTGATGGAATTAAGTCATAAGTCAACAAATAAAGTAATAGGTTGATAAATCTATTGGACTTTATTACTAGGATTACTCTAGTACTTTGATTGACTTCGTATCTTTTACTTGTACGATTTAAGCTCGAGGCAAACTCTCTTACTTGAAGATAGATATGATATTCTACAGTCGAGGTGGGTAGTTCCTCCCTTTGGTCTCTGTAGTTTTTTTTTTGACCTTAGTGCATGCTCCTTTTATTTCCATTGTTTACATAGTAGTTACTTATCTTTTTTTTTTTGATGAAAAGTAGTTAATTATCGACTCTACTCGATGTTGTATCTTGAGATTGACCTCTATTGCTTGATCTTATTTTAGTCTATTTTGATATATATGTTGTCTCAGTTGTTATTCCTGCTTGGATTGGTTATATATGTATGGTATTGTCAAATCATAGTGTAGTTATAGACTTATGCTCGTGCAGTTATATCGTAGTCTAGTTATACACTTAGGTTTGTGCCTAGGTGTTAGTGATATTATACCGTAGTATAATTGTATACTTATGCGAGTGCATATATATGTTAGCGAGACTATACCTGCCTATACATGATAGATACCATTCCCTAGCAGAGTGGTAGAGTATCCCACTAGGTTATCTTCTTCTAACCGACATCTAGGACTACTTGATTTCAACCTTGTTATCTTATGATATTTCTGATGATACTAGAGAGTTAGATGAGATATTATGACTAGATGTCTAGTATTTCATTGATTGAGATTGTTATTAGTTTACTTGCTGTTGTTGTACTTAATACATGTTATTATACTTGTTACTTATTGCATCTCTATGCATTTCGACTACCCACTAGACTAGATAGTGGTAGAGCGTTTCTCTCACAATCCTTAACTAAATAGATACACGTCTTATCTTCCCACTAGACCAAATAGTAGTAGTGTGAGTTCGCCCACAGATAGTGACCTTTATACACTTTGACTGCCCACTAGACCAGATAGTGGTAGCATGAGTTTGCCCGTAGACAGTGGATGCACGCTGAATGCCCACTAGACTAGATAGTTGTAGTATGAGTTTGTGCGCAATCAGTACTTGTTATATACTTGTTATGTGCTTGTTTTATGCAAGATTTGGATGTACGAGATGTACACCTGATTTATTAGCCATACCTGGTTGATCAAGTTTGTAAATGATTGTGTTGGTGTTTTGGTGTTTTGGTTGCTTTTACTCTTACTTTTGTAATAAGTAAATTATTACATGAGACTGCTTCCTATGATCTCCTTACACTTAGTATCATGCACTATCGTTTTGATACATGTTGAGTCGTTGTACTCACTACCCCTTGCTTTTCCTTTTATTTCAAGGTTAGCAGGTAGAGAATGTGTTATGTCGCTCAGAGGTCCTGGTTGTCGGTCCCACCCGAGTTTAGATTTTCGTTTTGAGTTGTTTGGTTTCTTTTCCGCCGCTTCTATTTATGGTTTTCTTCTCCCATCGAATCTTAGAGTTTTGTTATAATAATATAACTTTTATCTTATTTAGTTTAGTATGTTCACATGTACAAGCATACATACTTGCATTTATTTATTAACTTAGTGGTTTTTAATATGCATTGATAACTGTTTTAGTTTTTATTGGTTCGATATCGTCCGATTTGGCAGACAAGTATATGCTCGAGGGTGACAATTTATTGGTATCAGAGCTTATATTATGATTTTGAATTGTGGGTTTTGTGTTTTGGGATTTTCATCGAATTTTGATTTATCATTTTCAGAGTTTTGGGACGCCATGTAAGCCAAAGGACATCTCTAAGTTATAAGAAAGTGCTATGTATTTAGTTGTTTCTATACCTTTCTATTGTTATCAGATACTCACTTACTTAGTCATAGTAAGTGAAACAACTCTTACACATGGGCGTGGTCAAGTTTGACCTCGAAAATGACCCGTTAACACCTAGGGACTCGACCATGATGCAAAAAATATCGACTCTTCGGAGGCGCCAATTGATAACAAGTTGAAACATAGGGGTCGAGCCCGACAACCAACTATTGAAGATCAAGAAGCATAGTCTCAAGAAAAACCAATAACGATACCCACCCACCCCCTCTGTCACTACCAATTGGGTAATGGACAAGGCATGTATACCTATACTAGCTAGTCTATAGAGGATCGATGTACTATATTCCATGGGAATCTTGACCCATGGACCGCTTGTACCTTGTTAGATAACCTTGAAGATACATTTGGATATATGATCTGTAGTGATGCGGAGAAGGTGGAGCTAGTTGCTTAACACTTACAAGTTTCGGCCGTTACTTGGTGGAAATTATAGAAGACGATTTTCAAGGAGCAGAACATCAATTGATAGTTATTTTAAAAGGCTATTCAAAGATAGTGTTTCTCAACTTTTGTGTAGTTTATCATCAAAAGTTTTTGAACCTTAATCTAGGTGACCATAGCATAATGGATCACAAGGAGAAGTTTAGTCGACTCGCCAAACGTTATCCCAACCAAATACCTCAAGACTTTAATCTCATGTTTGATTCATCCAAGGTCTTGAAGCCTACATTTGCATCAAAATATTTGTACCCTCTATCAATACTTTTTGAAGAGGCATTAGATCGAGCATATATGATTAAGATTAAAAGAGTTCTAACATCATGATCATGTGGATTAGGAGTAACAATACCATCAGAGGAGGTATTGACAACTAGTCAAGAAGTTAAGGGTCACCCCTTAGACTTTGGTAGACATACTCTCACCGTAGACCTACAAGTATTATAAATGGTGGAATTTGACATCATTCTAGTCATAGATTGGTTTTCTACTTGTTATGCTACAATCAACTAACAAGTAACTATTGGCCAACCATCTTGAAAATTCATCGGGACTAATGACGAAAGGGTTTTCTTAATTATGATACGACCAGCCAAGCAGATATTGTCCAGTGGATGTCAAAGGTATCTACTATCGATTATAAGGTTTAATGAGGATAGTACATCACTTTGCTTAGACGTTTGTATAGTTTGAGAATACCCAAATGTATTTCTAAACAAACTCCCTAGTTTGCCACCTCCAAGGCAAGTGGAGTTTGCGATTGAGATACTTTCGGAGATAGCCCCAATAGCAAAGACCTCATATGGCATGGAGCCAAAGGAACTAGAAGAACTAAAGATGCATTAAGTAGGTAATCTCGAGGAAGACTAAGTGTTACCAAGACACCCCCCGATTAAAGAAGACCTACTCCAGGGAGAACATCGATCATGATTCACAATTCATTCGGGAGGTATCCATATGTATCGATACCTAAAACACTCCAACTAGTAGAACGATATAAAGAGGACATTACAGACCTTGTAGCTCGATGCTTGGTTTGTTAACAAGTGAAGGAAGAATATCTGAGTGGCATGACAGAAGCATGGTGAACCCATAACCCATAGAGAACTTTAGAGACCAACAGGCTTACTTCGAAAGATTTTTGTACCTAAGTGGAAATGGGAACATATTACAATGGACTTCAAAAGATGCGTGATTTGATTTGGGAGATCGTGGATCGATCAACCAAGTCCACCCATTTCCTACTGACCCATAAGACTGACTTTTTGGATTGCTAGGCAGAGTTTGCAACGAGCCTTATGTACAAAACTTTTTTTAGTGTAGCATTTTACTCCAAACAGACGAACAGACAAGGCGCACCATTCAGACACTGGATGACTTATTTCTATCATGCATGATGGAATTCAGAGACAACTGGGAAGACCATCTACATTTAGCGTAATTTGACAATAACAATTAGTTAGATATCAATATCAGAGTAGCGAAGCACGATGAGCATAACCCACAAGACAATGATTATTTACTTTAGAAGTAGATCATCATGTAGTATGATAAGAGGAACTTACTCCCCGACAGTTAGAGACTTTGCAAAATACTATAATGGATTAACATAGTAGTATATTGTCTAGTGTTACCCTTAGATGAGGATATCCTAGTGATACACCTTAAGTAGAAAATTTGGGAACCAAATTTTTATTAGTGAGGGAGAATGTTATATATACAAAAAAAAATGAGAATATATATATAATATCTTAGATAATATAAATTAAAACTATTATTAAAATTTGACCTAATTTGAATTTATTTAGTAAAATAATAATTAAATAATTAATAATTAATAAGGAAATAAATTTATATGAATATATAAAATTTATTAGAATTTTTGGGAATTTAAAATGAATTTTTGGATATTTTATCAGGATAAATCGATTAGGATTTCGGAAAGCCTGTTTGAGGTATCCTATTTAAGTTTAGAGTTGATTGAATCAATTAATCTAACTATAAATTACAACCCTAAGTTTTTAATTAAGAAACGCGTCGCTCCCTTCCCGAATGCGCAATGTCATGCGCCAGTGTTGGCGTTGCCCCACCGTTGGCCCCAAGTAGCAACCTAGTTGACTTGTCTATTGCCTAAGATTCACAGCTGGTCATCGCTCCACCGAAGCAGCACGTGACGTTGTGCTGCCCCACCGGCACATCGGGTGCCTACCATTGTCATCACTGTTGGTTCTTGCAACCGAACAACCGAAGCGGACTGCTCCAGCCCCAGCAACCACTGCGACCTACTCTCCCATGGGAGCAATGCCTGACTTCTTCTCTCCTACCGACGTGAGGAAGCCAGTCGTCATCCTTGTTTTGACAAGTCAAAGAGATTAATTAAGGTAATTAATTTATAAATTAAGGTCTAATTCATTAGTTAATTGATTAATTAACAAATTATTTAATTAATCAATTTTGATTAAGTTATCAGATTAACTAATTGTGTTAGATTCATAATAAATTGTTCATGATTTATTAATCAATGATGGTTTGATTAAATTAATGGTTAAATTAATGGATAGATTTATTCATTTAATTGAATTGGATATGGGTTGTGTAAAATGGAAATAAAATATGTAATTTACTGAATTTATAGTTAATTAATAAGTTAATGGAATTAAATCATAAGTCAACAAATTTAAATGAAGTAATAGGTTGATAAATCGATTGGACTTTATTACTAGGATTGCTCTAGTACTTAGATTGACTTCATATCCTATACTTGTAGGATTCAAACTCGAGGCAGACTCTATGACTTGAAGATAGATATGATATTCTATAATTGAGGTAGGTAGTTCCTCCCTTTGGTCTTTGTAGTTTTTTATACCTTAGTGCATGATCCTTTTATTTCCATTATTTACATAGTAGTTACTTATCTTGACTCTACTCAATGTTGTATCTTGAGATTGACCTCTATTGCTTGATCTTATTTTAGTCTATTTTGATATCTATGTAGTCTCATTTGTTATTCCTGCTTGGATTGATTATATATGTATGATATTATCATACCATAGTGTAGTTATAGACTATGCTCGTCCATTTACACCATAGTCTAGTAGTGCACATATTTTAGCGAGACTATACCTGCCTATACATGATAGATATCATTCCCTAGCAGAGTGGTAGAGTATCCCACTAGGTTATCTTCTTCGAACCAACATCTAGGACTACTTGATTTTGACCTAGTTGTTTTACGATATTTATGATGATACCAGAGAGTTAGATGAGATATTATGGCTAGATGTCTAGTATTGCCTGGATTGAGATTGTTATTATTTTACTTGTCATTGTTGTACTTATATACATGTTGTTATACTTGTTACTTATTGTATCTCTATGTATTTTGACTGCCCACTAGACCGAATAGTGGTAGAGCATTTCTCCTGTAGCCGGTATCTAGATAGTTACACGTCCTATCTTCCCACTAGACCAGGTAGTGGTAGCGTGAGTTCGTCCGCAAATAGTGACCTTTATACATTCTGACTACCCACTAGATCAAATAGTGATAGCGTGATTTCACCCGCAGTCAGTAGCTGAGGAGTTAGATAACTACCTCATCATGTCTGCCCACTAGACCAGATAGTGGTAGCATGAGTTTTCCCACAGACAATGGATACACTCTGACTGCCCACTAGACTAGATAGTTGTAGCATGAGTTTGCGTGCAATCAGTACTTGTTATGTGCTTATTTTATGCAGGATTTTGATGTACAGGATGTACACCCGATTTATTGGTCATACCTGGTTGATCAAGTTTGTAGATGGTTTTGTTAGTGTTTTGGTTACTTTTACTCTTACTTTTGTAGTAAGTAAATTATTACCTAAGACTGCTTCCTCTAATCTCCTTACACTTAGTATCATGCACTATTTTTGTGATACCTGCTGAGTCATTGTACTCACTATCCCTTTCTTTTCCTTTTATTTCCATGTTAGCAGGTATAGAATGTGTCATGTCGCTCAAAGGTCCTAGCTACCAGTCCCACTTGAGTTTGGTTTTTTGTTTCGAGTTGTTTGGTTTCTTTTCCACCGCCTCTATTTATGGTTTTCTTCTCCCATCGAATCTTAGAGTTTTGTTATAGTAGCATAACTTTTATCCTGTTTAGTTTAGTATGTTCACATGTACATGCATACATAATTGCATTCATTTAGTAACTTAGTGGTTTTTAATATGCATCAATAACTATTTTGGTTTTTTTATTGATTCAGTATTGATTATTTCTCATATTGTCACTAGGGGGTACCATCTAATTTGACAAACAAGTATACTCTCAGAGCATGATAATTTATTGGTATTAGAGCATGGTTCATGTTCGAATGCTGGGTTTTGTGCTTTTGGGATTTTCGTCTTGTTTTGATTTATGATTTTTCGAGTTTTGGGACACTAGACAAGCCGAAGGACATCTGTGAGCTATATGAAATTGGTATGTCTTTAGTTATTTCTATACATGTCTATTAAGTACTCACTTACTTGGTTTAGCAGGATTACACTTAGTGAGTCATCCTTATTCGCGGTTGTGGTTGAGGTTGACCATGGTAGTGACCCATTAACACTTTGAGACCCAAACTTGATGCAGAGAATGTAGATTCTTTTGTGGCACAGACTGATACTAAGTTGGGAAGCATGGTTTAGGCCCATCAACAACCTAGTGGAGAGCAAGATGCATAGTCTCAGGAAATACCATTAATGATACCCGCCCCTGCTATTACCAATTGGGTAATAGACAAGACACATATACCAATACTAGCCTAGTTAATAGAGAGTTAAGGTTCTCTATTCCATGTGAGATTTTGACCCATGGACCACTTGTACCTGGTTAGATAACCTCGAAGGTACATTTGAATATATAATCCGTTGTGATACGGAGAAGATGACGCTAACTACTTAACACTTACGAGATCCAGCTGTTACTTGGTGCAAATCGCAAAAGACGATCTTCGAGGAGCAAAGTGTCACTTGACGATCATTTCGAAAGGCATTTCAGAGATAGTATTTTTCTACTCATTTTGTATAGTTCATCGTCAAAAGTTCCTGAAATTAATGTTGGGTGACTATATTGTAATGAATTACAAGGCAGAGTTTAGTCACTCGTTGAATGTTGCCCCCAACTAGTACCTCAAGACCTTGGTCACATGTCCTATTCACCCAAGGTTTTGAAGCCTATATTTAGATTAGAATGTTTGGATCCTCTATTGGTACTTGTCAGAGAGGTAGTAGACCGAGCTTTTATGGGTGAGATTAGGAGAGTTCCGACACTGCGATCATGTGAATTAGTTTTAACAATACCATCAATGGAAGTATTGACTTTCAGGTAAGACGTTAAGGGTTGTCAATGAACTTTGGTAGTCATACCCTAGTCATAGATCTATAAGCATTAGGAATGGTGGAGTTTGACATCAGTCTAGGCATGGACTAGTTGGTCACTTATCATGCTACCGTCGATTTTCGAGCTAGAGTAGTAACGTTCAACCTCCAGACCAACCATCTTGAAAATTCGTCGAGGCTAGCAATGAAGGAATATTTTTGTTTAAGCACTATACGCCAAGAAATAATTATCCTATGCATGTCAGGGGTTCCTACTATCGTTGATAAGATCTACGAGAATAGTACATCACTCCTCCCGAATATTTGCATCGTTCGAGAATGCCCTGACGTATTTTCGGATGAACTTCTTGGATTGCCACTCTGAAGGAAATTGGAGTTTGTGATTGAGGTACTTCTGAGGACGGCTCCAATATCCAAGACCCCAGATCGCATGGCTCTAAAAAAAACTTGAATAACTAAAGCTGCAACTAGATAAGATTAACATTAGACAAGGGATTCATATGTCCCAGCATTTTCCCATGGGGAGCTCCTGTCCTTTTTGTTAAAAGAAGGATGGATTGCTAAGATCGTGTATCGACTACATGAGAACTAAATGTAGTGACTATCAAGAATGAATACCCCTGGTCATAGATAAAGAGTTTATTCGATCAATTCAAGGGCACCTGTGTATACTATATGATCGACTTAAGATTGTCGTATCAGCAACTTAGAATAAGAGATATAGATGTGTAAAAGATGGTGTTCCGCACACAGTACTAACATTATGAATTTTTGGTAATGTTGTTTGGGCTTATTGATGTTCGTACCGCTTTCATAGGGTTGATGAATCAAGTGTTCCTAGAGTAGTTAGATCAGTTTGTCATCATTTCATTGATGATATCTGTAGGATCGAAAAGAGCACTAGAGGGGGGTGAATAGCGCGTGTCGCTTTTTCACTTTTTATTGGAATCTCGAGTACGCAGCGGAAAAATAGAAACAAACACAAAACACAATGATTTTACTTGGTTCACAACCTTGTGGCTACTACTCCAAGACCCGCAGCTAGTTTGACAGTTCTCGATGGGCTATCGCTATTAACTTTCTTCTCGAAAGAGAAGAAGGTTCATTTCTTTACAAAGGTAGGATTCGGTAACAGGTTTTACCGACCCTTAGAAAGATAAGTACAAATGAAATGACAACTGAAATAAACACAACTAGCTATGTGTTACCAAGTGTTATGCTCGTAGCGGTGTCGCAGCGTCATTGCGTCATTCTAGCTTTAGCGCAGTAGCTTTTCGCAGTCTTAGAAGCATAGAATTGAGCGTGGAAGACTTCATCGAAAGTTGTTCTGCCAGCTTCTGATCGAAGACTGTCTATATAGGCTGATCTAGGCGCCTTAATCCCTTTGAGGCACCTGGATTTAGGCTGACTTGGTGACTCCTCGGCGAAGCTCTATCCGACAACTCTTATCCTAATCCAGGTGCCTCAATCCATTGAGGCACCTAGTTGCTGACATGTACCGTCCAATCATAGCCTGCCACCTCATTCTGCTCGCACTGAGGTCATTGAGGCGCCTCAATCCCTTTGAGGTGCTTGGTTCGGTTTGAGGCGCCTGGATCCCTTTTATGCGTTTGGATCAGCAGTTTCCAGGCTTTAGCTTCTACATTATAGAGTTAGGATATACAAGATATAATATGAATGCAATATATAAGGTTGTCAGTCTTGGGGTTGTCCGATTCTGACTTTTGAATTTCAAGTGAAACTCTAGGTCGAACCGATGCCTACTGTTCCCTCAACGGGGAACACGTCCTCACCTACTCCTCTCAGGAGAGTTTACCTGTTGCCAAACATCTGGATCTCTAGACTGTTTGGACTTTCGCTCAGCATCCGATCTTTACCTCCGGGACTTGCCGCCAGACGTCCGATCCTCAA
>JBBUKS010000113.1:10079561-10103989 GCA_038050645.1 Hedychium gardnerianum | reverse complement strand
TTCCAAAAAATTCTTTTAAGCTTATTCTCCGATCAACGCACATATTTTAATTATTTTATTTTATCGTATTTAACACTTGAAGAGCTCAACGTGGATACGAATAGAGGTGAGGATCGATAACGTCGCTCTAGTTGATGCCCTTTCCTTTACACATCATTCGTAAGATATACCTAGAGTAAATGTTATTTTTAAAAGTTATATTTTATCGATCATGTCTGCCTGAGATGTATCCTTGTATGTGTGTGGTGTGTGTGATGTAATAATTAGTTTTTTGTTATTACTATTTAATGTCTTTCGCTGTACATGTTTTACGAAATGTGTTAAGCACACAACACATCGGGCTACCCAACATGTCATACTTGTAAGATTCGGATGACACTACTGGCGACAAAGGAGGAACCGATGCTAGGAGCCCGGAGGAGCAAAGACCACATCAAATGCTTCAAGTGCCAAGAGTTCAGACATTACAAGAATCAGTGCATGGAGAAGAAGACAAAGAAAAAATCTTAATTAGGGAAAGTGATTCATGTCAGTAAGTTTATTTACAAAAATATTCCTAATTTCTTTCATGATAAAGTTGTTTCTTCTCGTAATAAATTAGATAATTTGCCTAAAAACATTAATTTGAATAATTCAACTTTAATTAAAAAATCAGAATTAAAAAATAATTTAGTTAATAAAAATCTGAATTTAATTAACTTAGAAAATCTGAATTTAAATAATTTAATTAATAAAAATCTGAATTCAATTAATTCAAAAAATTAGAATTTAAATCCGAATTTAATTAATTTAGAAAATCAGAATTTAAATAATTTAATTAATTCAAATCCAAACTTAATTAATAAATCAATTAATAAAAATAAATCTAATTTTAATAATTCATTCATTAAAGAATTTAATAAAACAATGACCAAGTTAATTTAGATTTAGATAAAATTAATCATAATCTTAATAAAAAAATTAATTTATTTGATCAAGATAAATCTAATTTGAAAGATTCTAACAATAATCAAGATAAATCTAAATCGAATAATTCAACTCTAATTAATCCTAAAAATTCTAATTTAATTAAATCTCAAGATAAAGTTAATTTAACTAATACAAATTTAATTAATTTAATAAACCCAAAGTTAATTTATAACTCATCTAATTTTAAAAATTCGAAATTAAATAATAATAAAAATAATCTTAATTCATTTAATATGGATGATGCAAGTTTAACTAACTCAAATCTTATTAATAATTCAAATTTAATAAATCTAAATAATAAAATTAATCAACAAGTCAATCTAGATATTAATCAAAACCTTAATAATAACTTTGATTTATTTAATCTATATAAATTTAACTTAATTAATCTAAAATTAATTGATAATTCAATCACTTAACATAAAGTTAATAATCATCATCAAAATAATCTAACAATTTAAATTCTAATCCTTAAAATTTAAATAATTCAAAATTAAATAATAAATTAATTATTAAAGATAATCTTAAAAATAATTTGAACAATTCAATTCCTCTTAAATCAAATAATTTAGAATTAAATAATAATCAAGATAAATCCAACAATTCTAATTCTAATCCTAAAAATTAAAATAACTCAGAATTAAATAATAAATTAATTATTGAAGGTAATCTGAAAAATAATTTGAACAATTCAAATCTTCTTAAATTAAATAATAATCAAGATAAAACTAACAATTCTAATTCTAATCCTACAAATTTAAATAACTCGAATTAATTATTTAAGATAACCTTAAAAATAATTTGATAAATTCTAATCTTAAAATTTAAAATTAAAGATTAAAAATTCTGAAAATAAAACTTCAAATTATAAGATAAATTCTCATATTAATAATAATTTTAAAATTTTAAACAATAATTATCCAAAAAAAAAATTCAATGGAACAAATTTCAAATAAGATAAATTCCTATCAGGAAAATACAAATCTTAAAAATTCAAATTTAAATCTCAAAAATTTAGAAAATAAAATTTCAAACTTTGATTATACTAATTCAAATTTATATCCAAAATATCCGAATTTAAATTTTAAAATTCACTATAATAAAGTACCCTTTAATTATGAAATAATGAATTGAAAATTAAATCAAAAAAATATGAAATTAAATAAAATAATTCAAAATTAAATACCATAATTCAAGAAAATAAATCTATAAATTTTAACAAATCAAACCTTAATTTAAAATATCAGAACTCAAAATTTAAAACTAATTATCATAATGTACCTGATAATTTTAAAATTAATTAATAAAATTTTACCCAATAAAATAATTAATTAATAAAAAGAAAAATGTGTCAAACTACGTTGACATATTTGCAGGTTCACACAAAATGTATCAAATTGAGAATTTGATACATTATTAGAAATCAATTGATAATTGTTTGACTTGTTTGACACATGTAAACTTGTCTTGCACATGCATTATTTTATGTTAATTTATGCTTATAAATGTCTTGTCATTCATGTTAGCATTTTATTCCTCCTTAAACTAGAATGATTAGATAGGAAAAAGGTTGCTTGACACTTGCCACATAGTATCAGGTTGGGCGAGATGATAGTACATTAGGGAAGCTTGGTCTAAGTAATCAGGTGGGGTAAGGAGTACCCTACTTGGTCTACTTAGTTAAGTGGAACAAATTGAAGCTGCCTCGCCACATCCTAGACTAGTTAGACCAAGGTTTTTCAATAAGTAGGTTAAATATATAATTTCTTAAAATGGCTTTGTGTAAAAGTGGTCGGTTCTCTAATACCCAAGAAGGCCTTTGTGCCTCGCCATAGCCTGAAAGCCAATTTTTGAAATATATATTTAACTGACTGATTGCTAAACTTAAATCTAACACAAGGTCAAACAAACTACAAAATTAAAAATCAAGTAAAAATTGACTAAGCATCTCTTAAAACTCATAAGGATACCATGTTTGATTGTACTAAGACACTTAGAACTGGTGAGATGATAAGAACACTTAAATTGAAAATACTTTGAAAAAGTTTTCAAAATGTATGGACAATTTTCTAAAATTTATTTTCAAAATAGTAATTCAACATATTCATGTTTTAATAAATTTCATGATTGATTGGGTGTATTACCTTATTAATTTTTGAAAAGCCTATATATTTTTTGAAATTTTTTGATTGTTGACCCATACTTAGAGTCAAGATCCATAGGTCAACTTAGAATATTTAGTCCTCTAGACACTTAGGTAGATTTTTTTATGGTTAACAAGGATAACCAAGGTGTGTCAGGCTTGAGGGGAGGTACCTTTGAAACATTGAAAATTCATATTTTGGAAATTCTTGGAGATATTTTGAAAATTCTTGAAAAATATGTTGAAAAATTACCTTGTTTAAAAACTTTTTGAAAACTATACTTTAAATTGTTCTTTTGATTTGGATCAACCCCTAAGACACATAGGTTGTTAAATACAACAATTAAAAATAGTAAAATAATATACATTAACAGAGAAATAAATTTATAAAATTTATTGAGAATTTTCTGGATTTAATCAAAGCTAATTAGAGAAGTTTACGGGGATATAAATAATAGGCTTGTATAAAGCCTATTTGGAATACAAATTTAAATGGGAGTTGATAAACTTAATTAACCTATAGGTTATAAATTCAAACCCTAAGTCGGATTCATTAAAGCCTAAGCTAAATTAATAAAAACTTAAGCTTTAATATATTTATACCTAAGTTTAATCCCCTCTTCACTCGAACACAGAACTTCGATTCTTCTCTTCCCCCAAATCCACCGCCACCAACATTCCTTCCCCCAATCTCCCTCGGTCCGTCGCCGACCTCCGCTCCACCATCTCCTCCACCACCCACTTTGCGACTGCATAGGGTTCCGCCCAGCAAGACTACATGCTTTTAGTGTCACGACTACCTCTCCACTGTCGATTTCCTCACTTGCTTCTCTATCGTGGCGATCTGTATCTGTCGGTACGACGCCGCCAATGACACCCACGCCATCTACGATGAGTTCTTCATCTGCTACGAGAGTGCCCCCTTCTTCGACCAGGGCACGCTCCCGGGGCTAATCAACATCTGCGGTTGAGTTGGAGAGTTTTCCAAACCATAGTCTATTTCTTCCCTTCCACCGCTTTTCCTTCTCCCTTCGCCTTCCCAACTAGCTCACATGGACTCACTGCCATTGGGGTTCCATTATCCGCTGGGACACGACTTCTCTCTTTCTACTACCGCTCCTTCCTGGAGCTCTCAGGTGGGCTAGGGCAAGATTTTTGGAATTTTGATGCTTTATTCTAGCCACAGAAGCATCCTACTTGTGATTCACATGATACTTTCTTTCTTAAAGGTTGAATGTTGATGTGAAATCCATCTCTTATTGTCACTTATGCCTTTCAAATTTCCTGAGCATTGCAAGATTAATTATTTTCTACAACTCCTGCTATCACAAGGAATTTACCTAAAGATTATGTTGAGCTAAGGGTTTGGATTTGTGTAATTATGATGTGATAAGCTTGGGTTTCACTGTTGTTTCCTTGAATCAAATTAACTCCGGCCACCTTGTAGACTCAATAGCTTCATTACAGAAGGTAAGTGGAGTTGGGAATTCAGGAATTTTGTGTTAGTTTGTGTGTGTTTGGAATATGAATTTATGAATGATTGATGTATGGATTGATAATTGTTGTTAAAGTGGATGGTGAATCTAGTTTTGGGAAGTTATGTGGTGTTTGATTTAAGGTTTCATGCATGTTTATGGTTGGAAATTCTGGATTTGGATTGAAAGAGGAATATGATTGATTCTTGTTGTGTAGATGTGGTTCTTACATAAATACAATTTTGACTTGTGGTTGTGAGTAAGGGTATGGAGAGTTTAAATCTAATTTGTGACATTTTATTGTTCTTGTATACTTGTGTATTAGGGTTCTTTATTGGACTTTAGGGATGTATGTATATGATCTCATGGATGATCTAACAAGATGTATGGATTCCAATTTTTGGGAAGTTTGGATTTGTGTAACCATGGTTTGCATTTGCGTGGATATGAACTCTTGTATGGGTTGAGATGTTAGGTGATGTATCTACGATGTTTCTTGCTTGGATCTAGATTTATATAGTTGAATTCATGATTTGTAAGTTGATTCGTGGTGGTTTAGTTATTAGAGTTGCATATAAGCTATTAAATGAGAATTATGAAGTTAGTTTCTTTACCGTGGTTGGTACTAGTTGAATCATCTTTAAATGCTTGGATTAGTGATATGTGAGGTTGACGTATACCTGAATGTTGATGTGTTGTTGTGATTAGAGTTAATTGACGGTTAGAAGGAATTATTGGAAGTGATACTTGGATTCATCTTGTAGGATGAGTTAAGATGTGAAATTAGGAGCTGTTATGATTCATTAAGCTATGTAATTAGTTGTTGGATATGTTTATATAGTAATGGATGAGTTATATTATCATATGATGATATAGAAGATATTTTGTCTCTTTAAGAATTAAGACCTAAATGAAGTGGTAATGTTTAGGTGAAATTCTAGGATTATGCCATGTATTATAGGTATCAAACTTTATATATATGATGATACCTAGGAATTTTAGCTCCTTATTTTGTTAAATAAGGGGTTAAACAAGAACAATTAGATGATTAACTCACCTAAATTAATTAGTGAATTATGATTCTTATTTTTATTCTAGCACTAAAGAAATTTTGTTATGCAACTTATAGGATCTGGGTACGAGCTTGAGCCTAGTTATTGAAAAATCTTTTATTACTTGAAAAAGCTTGTTTAGATTTTCAAAGCGTTGTTTAAAAAAGCTTTTCTCTTACTTGAACTCCTTGTGAAAATGTATGAGAACTTCAAAATACTTTTTTCTTCTCTCTAAACTTGTAAATTTTTATTTCTAATAAGTACTTGGAAAATCTTATTTTTTTAAATCACTCTAAGTGCTTAAGAAATCTCATTAGGATGTTTTTAAAATGCTCTTTCAAAATTTTATCCACATGAAATATTTTTGAAAAACTCTCTACCTATTTATTGTTTGTTTACTCCCTAGTATGTTTTTGATATATGGCAAAGGGGGAGAGAAGTGAAGTTAAGCAAAATGACTTAAACTTGAACAAACTTAAACTTTAAGTTATGCATAAGTTCAGGGGGAGAGGTCAAGTTAAGGGGGGAGAAAAAGAAAAATGCTTTAGTACTTGATACTTAAATTCAAAAATGCTTTATTACTTGATACTTGACTTGAACATATAATATTTGTTGCACTTGCATTTTTGTTTTCTATCTTTCACTTAAAGCATGCTATAATTTTACTTAACCTTAACCATTTTTTTTCAAAAATTAAAAAGGGGGAGATTATTGGTGCAAGAAACACTATACGATCGAACCTAAGTTTTGATGATTGGCAAAGGGTCAAAGTTAAGTCATGTTGTCTTCTAATGTGATGATTAAGCTTGTAGGAATGTTCTAGTTGAGACTAGGCAAGGAAGTCCTGGTTGAGGCTAGGCAAGGAAGTGCTGGCTGAGTCTAGGCAAGAAAATCCTAGTTGAGGCTAGGCAAGGAAGTCTTGGTTGATCAAGGACATCGGGTGGGAAGCACTGCAGGTCAAGGACACTAGGCAGGAAGTCTAGATGGGTCGAGGGATGGAGGTCTAGCGGAAAGTCCCGAGCATCAAGATTGAGCTAAGCAAAAGTCCAAACAGGTCAGGTGGACCAAGGTTTGGCATTAGGTAAAACTCTCCAGAGTGGAGTGGTGAGAACACACTCTCGGAAAGAGAGCAGTAAGCATGGTCCAACCTAAGGTTTCATGAGAGACCTCAAGTTGAGACTAGACAGCTCAAAGAGATGTCAATCATACTCAATATATTGTATATCTACTATGTTAACATTGTGATGTAGGAAACTAAGCTGGACAGGTCCAGGTGCCCTTATTAGTTCCAAGCACCCTAATCGTGTTTAGGCGCCCTAATATCTAGGCACTTCTATGACATCCAAGCGTCTTGGAAGGGATAAACATGGCACGGATAGAGCTTCGGCGAGAAGTTGCCACGTCAGCTTCCTTGTGCCTCAATGGGATCCAAGCGCTTGGATTGACCAAGTCAGCATTGATGTCAGATTAGATAGGGGTTGCTGGAGGTGCCCTATACTGATACAGGCACTTGGATAAGGCTATAAAACAAGGTCATGACTAGATGCTGAAAACAACAGATCCACGCTTCATTCTATGCTCAAACGACGTCAAAACACTGCTACATTCAAGCTACAATGATGCAACAACATTGCGACGCCGCTACGAGCTCAAACAAGCCTAGCATCTTGGTAATGCTTGTTGTTCTCATTACATACTTGATCATTCTCTTTGTACTTATCATTCTAAGGGTCGATAAGGTTGTTACCGAACCCCATGCATTGTAAAAGAAATAAATTGATTGTGATTTCCCAATGAAAGCAGTCAAACTAACTGCGGGCCTTGAAGTAGGAGCCATGATGCTGCGAACCAAGTAAAACCACCATGTCACTCTCTATTCTTGTCTTTAGTCTTTTTCGTTGCATTTACTTTGTATTTACGAATGAGCTTTAAATGCGTACGAAGCACTCTTCACCCCCACCCCCTCTAGTGCTTTTCTCGATCCAACAAAGTCTACCTCAGGTTTTAGATTGTCTAAAATGAATACGAAATCATGGATTTTCTCGGACTCAGTTTCAAATTCGGATCCAGAGTTGGGCTCGAACTCAGACTTGGCTACTTGTTCTCTTACTGTTAGTGCCAAGAAGATTGCATGTGTTTGTTCTTACTCGTCTGACTCTTCCGACGATGACTCATCCTAGGTTGGTTTTAGCGCCTTCTTTCTTCTTGTCTTCTTAGCGTCTTTCACATTTGGACAATCAGCCTTGAAGTTCCCCTGTTGGTTTCATTCGTAGCAAGTTATTTTTGACTTGCTTTTGTGGTTTGGTTAGGACTCGATTGCCAAGCCTTTGCGTGAATCACCTTCTTGAAATTGCATTTGGTGAACCCTTTCCTCTTCTTGAATAGCTTTCGAACTAGATTGACTAGTTCGAAGGTGAACTCGTTGTCATCTTCTGAATCTAACTCATCTTCAAATTCGGGTTCAGTTTGAGACTTGGGCTTCGACTCCTTTATCTTGATTTTACTGGCAATCAAAGAAATACCTTTTTTGATAGGAGTAGCATTAGATTTTCATGCAGTTCAAATTCAGAAAATAGCTCGTCTAATTTAACTTTTGAAAGATCCCGAGAAACCTTGTACGCATCGACCATTGATGCTCACAAAGTGTTTTTTGGAAATGCTTTTAATGCATACCTTATTAAGTAGCAGTTTTCCACATATTGTCTGATTGTTTGTAGTCCAATGATAATGTCTTGAATTCTAGCGTGAAGTTGACTCGCTGATTCTCCATCCTTCATTTTGATGTTATATAATTTATTCAAAAATAGATCTCTCTTACATACCTTAGCATCAGAGGTTCCTTCGTGAAGCTCGATCATTTTTTGTTAGAGATCCTTTGCGCTGTTGAATGGTCCAACTCAGTTGAGCTCCTCTTTGGACAAGCCACACTAGAGAGTTTGTGTATCTTTAGCGCCGGCCTCGATCTTCTTCTTGATTGGGTTGTCCCATTTGTCGTAGTTGAGCGGTATGCCTTTTTTGTTGGTGGGGAGTGTGAATCCTTTATGAATCACAATCCATATCTCCACTTAGGTCTTCAAGTGATATTCCATTCGGCCCTTCCAATAGCTGAGATCTTCACCGGAGAAGAGAGGTGGTCGAGATGTGCTATAAGCTTCTTGATAGGCCATCAAAAGAACTCTTGCCAAAAAAAAATGAACAAAAATTGTACCAAGACTTGGTCTTGGATTAGTAGTGCGGGGAAAGAAATAAACAAGGCGAAAATAAATGAAAAATTGGAGAGAAAAAAGGTGTAGGATCAATTTAGAGAGTCCCTGCTCTTATACCAATTGTAGGATCGAAAAGAGCTCTAGAAGGGGTGAATAATGCGTGTCACTTTTTCACATTTTTCAAAGTACGTAGCGGACTAAAACATAGCAAAGACACATTTATTTTTTACTTGGTTCACAGCCCGTGCTACTAGTCCAAGGCTCATAGTCGTTGACCGCTGCCGATGGGCAATCCACTAACAATCTCCTTCTTCGAATAACAACTCGAAGATTGAGATTCATCTTTTACAAAACATGAGAACGTTAACAGGTTTACCGTTCCTTAAGAATCAAGTATAAGAAAATATAAACAAAAATAAATATGAATACCGACAACAAAATAGGTCTAGAGTAGAGCATGGTTATCGAAAATGCATCCCGGCATAGCGTCAGCGTTTCTGGAGTAAGACGGGAGCAAGAGAATGATGAAAAACTTGATCGCAAGTGTGTCTTGAGGCTGTTGTTCACAACTTCTTTTATAGTCCTTTTCTATAGCCCGTATAGCCCCCTGTTGCCTAGAGATAGGCCTCATCCGATCTGACTCTATCATTGTTTATCCATCTCTAGTCACCCGTATCACTTCCGATCACTTGGACCTATTGTCGCTCGTATACTCTACACCACCTAGATCCTTTCCGGTCACCCGGAGCTTGCTAATTTAGGATAACTTCCAATTATAGGTCTTTGTATCACAGAGTTAGCACAATAACAGTAGTATAAGTAAATGGTGACATTCTTACGACTGTCCGGTCCTGACTTCAAATTTCCCTTGAAATCCTAGGTCAGACCGATGCCTACTGTTCCCTCTAAGAGGAACTCGCGTCTTTACCCACTCCTCTCATGATAGTTTACCTGATGTCAAACATTCGGTCCTCCAAACCTATTTGGACTTTTGCTCAACATTCGATCTTGACCCCTAGGGCTTCCTCTAATGTCTGATCCTCGCTGACCTATCGACCTGCTAGACGTTCCCTCTAAACTCTCCGCCTGGTGTCCTAGATCTGCCAAGACTTTCTCCTTGCCTAGTATTTGGTCCAGCTGACCTACTAGGGCTTCCCTTCGCCTAGTATCCGATCCAACTGACCTACGAGAGCTTTCCTTTGCCTAGTATCAGGTCCAGCTGACCTACTAGGGCTTTCTTTTGCCTAGTCTTACTAAGACTTTTTATTATGTTTGAAAGGTGTCCTAAGGCTTTCCTTTGTCTTGTTTATTTGATAAATAAAAATTCACTTTTTGAGTGTATATTCTATATGTATATGATTAGATCTTAAACTCAATTAATGAAGTCCACAATACAATGCATAGCATGAGAGAAATTATGATTGGATAACAATTAGTGGGTATCTCATCATGTGTAATTATGTAAATATTGAAATCCTCCTAGTCGATAAATTGATGAGACCGTGCATCATCAATTCTTTGAGACAAGTATATGTTATACTCCTTGGTTTATCTAAGCAGTCGATTCTCGCTGGCTAGAAATATTGAGATGTTGAGAGTAACATATGAATGCTAGTTAAGGGTAACTTGTTCATCGAATATGACCTGTTATGAGACTTTATGTGGTTCTATACATGTCAATGAAGATCTCATTACAGCTCGAGTGTAAGTTTCTTTAAACTCGTGGTTTTCAAGTCATCTTGGTCATGGAGGCTTATACTTTGACATCTTTGCTATACATCTCCTAGGGGATATAGTTACGGGATGATTGAGTATAAGTCAATATGCCCAAAGGTGTTTGAATAGTCCATAGAGGATTCACCACTTCTTTTATAAGGAGATGTATATCCTATGGTTTCTTGTCAAGATTATTGCTCGTAAGTCTTTGGCCAAAGCAAAACATGTCAAGAGGATGGTCCTTTTAGACATGTGTTTCAGTAATTTGAATTCATAGGACAAAGAACTACTGCTTTGGCTTGGTGTGACGTAGTTAGCCTAGTGGGGACTGACACATAGAATATGTATTGAACCAAGTGGGTATAAAATGCATGAAAGGAATAGAGTCATTGATTACTGTAGCTACTAAAGGGTTCAGAATTCATTCTAAAATCATCTGTGATATTTTGGTCAATTGAGAGTCATGATGTACTACAAGGTGCCACTCATGATCTTTTCAAAATTAATGAATAATTATAAATGACCAACATAACCTGAACCTATTGGGCCACACGCACTACGAGTGTTTTTCTGTAAGACGTAAAATGAGTTAGAGAATATGATTCTAAAAGAGTCAAAAAAAGAGAAAAGGAGATTAAGTTTGGTTGGACTAGGTAATGGAAAATATGGAAATTATTTGTCGAATCGGGAGAAGAATAAACCACGCCTATCAAAGGCGAGTTGGTTTTTTATATAAATGTATATGACCAGATTAGTTTTATATAAATTTATATGATTGGATTAGTTTTATATAAATTTATATGACCAAGTTGGTTTATATAAATTTATATAACCGGATTATTCTTATATAAATCTATATGATCAAGTTGGTTTTATATAAATTTATATAACCGAGTTGGTTTTATATAAATTTATATGACCAAATTAGTTTTATATAAATTTATAACCAGGTTTGGGCTTATGAAGAGATATATATAATACCTCTTCATGAAGAAAGAAAATTCATTCGTTACAAAACTCTATTAAGGTGTTACTCCTTCTCCTCTTGTTGCCGCTGAACACAAAGAAGTTTCTGCCCTTCTTATGTCGGGGTCATCTCTAGCCATCGGCCACCCTTGGTGAAGCCCCCTGTAGCCAAACCTTCTATTGGTTGCAAGGATTTGGGAAAATTCTTCCTCTTGGTCGAAACTTCTAGTTTTGCCAAACCTCTCTTTGGCCGGCCAATTATTAGCCAGACCTCTTCTCTTTGGTTCATGTCGTCTCCTTTTTCTCGCTAGTACCAAATGGAGTTGTAGCTTATTGCTTGTGAAGTTGTCTCGAAGAAATCTCACCATGAATATCGATAGAGACAAGCCTTGTTAGGTTTGCTAGTTGATGTCATGTGATGCACATTACAATAATTTAAGAAATTATTTCGCTTCTGCTGTGTGTTTTTCGAAAACATGTATATTTTGTATGCGTAAAACTCCCAATAGTGGTATCAGAGCCACTTGTGTTTCGGCATAGATCATTGATCTTTGTTTTTCTCATGTCATAGGTTGTCATAAATTTTATTGGAAAATTAGAAAATTTCACATACGAAAATTGTTTCTTAATCCAATGATTTACAATTTTGGAAATTATTTTCTAATCCGTCAGGTAATTTAATTTTGAAAATTGTTTTCTAATCCATTAGGAAATTCAAATTTTTGAAATTGTTTCCTACGCTAATTAAGGAATTGTGGTTTATGGATTGTTCATGATATTTTGTTTCCTAATTAATTTATAACAACTATGCCATTATTGATGTCATTATTTATGCCATGATTGATGTCATGATAATATATATATATATATATATATAATATAAGTGACAATTAAAAGAGAAATATATTTATATGAATAAATAGAAATTACTAGATTTTTTCTTGATTTTAAAATGAATTTTTAGGTATTTTATTAGGATAAATTGGATTGGCTTTAGGAAAGCCTATTTAGATTATCTATTAAGTTGGGAGTTGATTGAATAATAAAGCTAAATTTATTTAATCAAAACCTAAGTCTAGATAAACCCTTTTCCGCCTTTGCGTCTCTTCCCAACCAATGCGCATGCGGTGCAATTTCCGCTGCGATAACAATCGCACCTTTTTGCGTGGCAGGCCACGGGCATCGCTTCATCGTCCTCGCAACAGGCAAAGTCGTCTGCCTTCTTGCGCCTCTTCTCAGCACTCACCATCGTTTCCACTTACGCCTCTGGCTCACTCCACCACGACTACGGTCTTACTGTCGCCAATGCTCACCAACACCAACCTACCATTGTACGACCGTGCGACACCGTTACAGTAGACCCCTAGATCACCAAATGCAATCGTGCGTTCACCTCGACTACTCGCCACAAACAGTGACCCCAGCTGCTGCGTCACAATGTTGCCTCATGCTTGCCTCCACTACCTTGTCGGCATGAGCCACCATCGGAGAACCATCATCGTTAGGGTAATGTCTTAATTAAGCTTTAATTATCATCGATTTGATTGTTAACAGCCTGATTAATGTTAATTAATTAATTTATTTAGTAATAAGAGATGGATTGATGGGTTGTTTGATTAAATTTATTAACATATTTATTGATGTGAGTAATTAGTGAATTAATTATTGATTAACAAATTGATATTAACTATAGATTAAATTTATTAATTGAATAATAAATTTAATTGATTTAGAATTATTGATTTATTAATTGATTGGTTAATAATTATAGATTTAATAATTATCGATTATAGATTAATTATAGCATTAATCAGTTGAATGGTTTAATTAGTTTAACAAGATGAACTATTAAGTTGAATTAAATCATAGGTCAACAAAGGATGATAGATCTTTATTCAACCAATGAAGAATTTGTTACACCATGTTAAGAAGAATTTGTTACTAGAATTTCTTTAGTACTTAGACTGTCTTCGTATTTTGTACTTGTAGGATTTGAACTCGAGATAGACCCTCTGAGTTGAAGATGGTTTGGACACTCTACATTAGAGGTGGGTAGTTCTTGCTTGACCTTTGTAGTTTCTTTGATCTTAGTGCATGATTATGTATTATTGTATACAGATTAGGCATCATTTACTTGCTTACCTTGACTCCACTTAGTTATTTCTTGAGATTGATACTTAGTTGCTTGTCCTTATGTTAATCTATTTGATATCCATGTAGTCTCGGTACTATCCATATGCTATTTATTGTCATTTATGCTTGTGCTCCTATGCCAGCGATATTATACCGTAGCATTGATGTAAAATATTAAACTAAGTTACTGGCTCGATGTTTATAGTTATGCATATATATTAGCGATAACATTATGTAGTATAGGATATCGAGTATCCTACCAGAACCATGTCGGTTATTTAGGCTCGTGCCTATACGTCAGTAAAAACATACCATAGTATAGGATACGAGTATCTTACTAAGCCTTGTTTGTTATTTAAGCTCGTGCCTATACATTAGTGAGAGCAGACCGTAGTATAGCTTGTAGAGCAGTACTCTTGGATGTTATGGTTACTACTTATCTGATTATTATTGCTTTATATGCTTATGTATCTGGACTGCCCACGGGACCCGTCAGTGGTAAAGTGTTTCTCCCGTAGTCCGTAGCTAGATAACTAACATACACACCCTACCCATGGGACTCATTTGTGGTAGAGTGTTTCTCCCACAGACAATGGCCACTTATATATATCGGGACTTCCCATAGGACTTGTTCATGGTAGAGCGTTTCTCTCGTAGTCCTTAGCTAGAGAGCTAGTGGTATATCCTGTCTTCCATGGAACCCATCCGTGGTAGAGTGTTTTCCTGAAGACAGTGACTACTTACATACCCTGATTGCCCACGGGATTCGTCCGTGATTGAGCATTTCTCCCACAGTCAATGCTTCTTATATACTTGTTATATGCTTGTTCTATGCAGGTTTTGGATGTATTGTATGTAGTCCCGATTTTTTGGCTATACCTGGTTAAGCTAGTTAGTGGAGGGTATGTTATTTTTTATGCTTTTGTTAGTAGATGATTATATTGGTGTACTTATTTATGTTAGTAAGTAACATTTCTTGAGACTATTTCCTTTGATCTTCGTATACTATATAAATCATGTACTATCCTTCTTATATCCGTTGAGTATTTTTGTACTAACTACCCCTTGCTTTTCTTTGACTTTTAGGTTAGTAGGTAGAGAATGTGTTGTGTCGCTCAAAGGTCCTGGCTGCCAGTCCCACTTGATATCATTGGTTGGATTTCTTTTAAATTGTTTTGATGCTTCTTTTCTACTATTGTTTGGTTTTCTATTCTTGTCATATCGAATATTGGAGTTTTATTAAAATATTAATTATGTTTGTCTTATGTTGATTTAGTATGTACACATGATCATGCTTACATGCATTAACATTTTAGTAACTTAGTGATTTTATATTGCATTGGTATTTGTGTTGGCTTGAATTGCTTCTATATTGATTAGTTTCTCACATTATCACTTGGGGGTATCGTCGGATCTTGCGGATAAGTATACCCTCGGCGTGTGACAATTTATTGATATTAGAGTGAGGTTCGAGTTCCAATGCTAGATTTTGTGTTTTTGCGAATTCCATCTCGTTTCAATTTATAATTTTCCAAGTTTTGAGATGTCAGGCAAGCTGAAGGACATCTCTGAGCTATAGGAAATTGGTATGTCTTTAATTGTTTCTATACCTATCTTCTAGGTACTCACTTACATTGGATTAGTAGGACTAAACTAAGTGAATCATCCATTTACACGATTGTGGTCGGAGTCGATCACGGAAGCGACCAGTTGAAACTTTGGGACCCAACCCTAATGCAGAGAATGTATATTCTTATGTGGCACTGACAGATATTGAGTTGGGAATCACGGTTCGGGGCCATCAATAACCTATTGGAGATCAAGAAGCATAGTCTCAGGAAACACCAACAAGAATACCCACCCCTGCCACTCCCAATTGGGTAATGGATAAGGCACATATACCAATACTAGATTAGTTAATAGGGGATCAATGTTATCTAATTCATGATAGATTCTGACTCATAGACCGCTCGTACCTGGTTAGATAACCTTGTAGATATATTTGGATATATGACCCACAGTGATGTGGAGAAGGTGGAGCTAGTTGCTTAATACTTACGAGATTCAGCCATTACGTGGTGGAAATTATAGAAGACAATCTTCGAGGAGCAGAGCATCAATTGATAGTTATTTCGGAAGGTTGTTCAGAGATAGTGTTTCTCTACTTTTGTGTAGTCAGTTGTTGGGAGTTCCTGAAACTTTAGTGTGGAGAAGATGGAGCTAGCTGCTTAATACTCACAAGATTCAGCCATTACGTGGTGGAAATTACAGAAGACAATCTTCGAGGAGCAGAGCATCAATTGATAGTTATTTTAGAAGGTTGTTCGGAGATAGTGTTTCTCTACTTTTGTGTAATCCGTCGTCGAGAGTTCTTGAAACTTTAGTTCGGCGTCCGTAGCATAATGAATTACAAGGCGAAGTTTAGTTACTAGCTGAATGTTGCCCCCACCTAGTAGCTAAAGACCTTGACTGCATATTCTATTATCCAAGGTCTTGAAGCTTACATTTAGATTAGAATGGTTGGATCCTCTATCGGTACTTGTTGAAGAGGCAGTAGACCGAACATTTATGGATAAGATTAGGAAAGTTCCAACACCGCAATTGTATGGATTGGCTGTAACACTATCATCAATGAAAGTATTGACTTCCAGTCAAGAAGTTAAGGGTTGTCGATGAACTTGGGTAGTCATACCCTAGCCATAGATCTATAAGCATTAGGAATAGTGGACTTTGACATCAATCTAGGCATGGACTGGTTGGTCACTTATCATGGTACCATCGATTGTCGAGCTAGAGTAGTAACTTTCAACCTCCGGACCAACCATCTTGAAAAATTGTCAGGGCAATATTTTTGTTTCAACACAATAAGCCAGGCAATTATTATCATGTGGAGGTTAGGGGTTCCTACTATCATTGATAAGATCTATGAGGATAATACATCACTCTTCTCGGATATTCGCATCGTATGAGAATACCCTAATGTATTTCTGGATGAACTTTTGAACTTGCCACCCCGAAGGCAATTGGAGTTTGCGATGGAGGTACTTCCTAGGATGACTCTAATATCCAAGACCCCGGATCACATGTCACCAAAGGAACTTGAAGAGATAAAGCTGCAACTACAGGAGATTAACGTTAGACAATGGATTAATACATCCCAACGTTTCCCCATGGGGAGCTCCTTCCTTTTTGTTAAAAGAAGGATAGATTGCTGAGATTATGCATCGACTATGGGAAATTGAAGGAGGTGACCACCAAAAACAAGTACCCCTTGTCATGGATAGAGGATTTATTCGATCGACTCAAGAATACCTGTGTACTTTAAGATCAATTTAATATCAGTCTATCATTAACTTAGAGTAAAATATGCAGACGTACAGAAAATGACGATCCACTCACGGTACAGACATTATAAATTCTTAGTAATGTCATTTGGGCTTACCAATGCTCCGCCTGTCTTCATGGATTTGATGAAGCATGCATTTCTAGAGTATTTGGATCAGTTGTCATCATTTTTTTATATGATATCCTAATATGCTCAAGATCAGAGGAGGAGCATGAGAAACATCTCCCCATAGTTTAAGATACACTACGGAGAGAGCTTTGATATGTGAAGTTTAATAAATGCATATTTTGGCTATCCTCCGTGGGATTTCTCGGACATGTTTTTTCAAGCAAAGGCATTTTCGTGAATCGTAAGAAGGTAGAAACTATTTCTAGCTGGGAAGTTAGAGTGCTTACTAAGTCACGAACAAATCAAGGGAGCATAAGTTGGTGATCAACACCTTAAATTCTTAAGTAGTGATTGAGATTCAGGACTGTAGACAAATTGTTCACGCGATGAAGAGGAAACTCTCTGATTTCGAGGGAGATTGTGTGTTCCCAAGACACATCCAATTAAAGAAGACCTATTTCAAGAAGAACATTGATTGCAATTCATTGTCCATCCAAGATGTACCTATTAGGACTGAAGGAATTTAGATATCTCCACAATGATATGATATTGTCCACTTTGGGCCTCAGCCCTCATGATTTTATTTTTAGGTTTTACCAAAAAATCTCATACTAATTGAGATATCTTTCAGTTATAAGCCCATGATTTTCTCATGTGTTTTCAATGTGGGACTTTGTTTGCAACCTTACAACCCCAACAATCTCTCCCTCAAACTAAGGAGCACAGACCACCCCTCAAGCAGAAAGCCTATTGATGTGTGCGTTTCATATAGGGTTTTTATTATAGTTTGACACACATTTTATCTCAATTTTTGTGCATATGTCACATGTTTTCATCTATTAGTGCTTCATTTTGTTACTTTCTAGTTCAGAAAGTTGCTTTTGTTTGTTTCTCATTGGAATGGCATGAAAAGGAGCAAAAATGGAGTTCATAAAACCAATTCTCGATTACTTCCCAGCCGCCATGGGCCGTGGCCAATCCGGCACGGACCGTGCCCCATTTTCAAATGCTGCTAGTGCTCGCCATGGGAAGCATGTGCCTGAACTCGAACTTCTTCAACACTCACCACGGGCGGGTTGTGCTAGTTAGCAAAGCCGTGTTGCCACTCGTGCCAGCCGGTAAGGGCCATGGCCGCGGTCATGGCCAATCTGGAGTGGCTGTGCCAATTTGGCACGGTCGTGCCATAGCTCAGATGCTTCCTAGAAACATCCTGGCCGTGCCAATTTGCCACAGTCGTGGCCAATTTTTAGCCCAAAACAGTGCTAACCACGGACCCCCCATGGTGGCAGACACGGCCCAGTGTCAGCCTCCGGTTCAACACTACAGACCAATCTTACAACAATCATAACTTTCGGCTCGATTAGAATTTTGGGGCGTTCAAATTATCAAATTGAAGATAATTTCAAGATCTACAAGTTTTCTTCAAAATCCAACCTGAGAAAATGATGTATAAAGGGTGAAACACTAGTTTTTGTGGTGCCTAATAGAGCTTCACACAGGCAGCCCATGGCGGTGGCCATGGCCCCGTGTCAGCCTTGGTTTAGACTGCAGACAAAATTTCAAATGGCTATAATTTTTCGTTTTTTCAGAGTTATAGGACCCATGAACTATCAAATTGAAGATAATTTAAAGATCTACAACTTTGATTTAGAGTCCAACTCGAGAAAACCTTGTTTAAGGGGTCAAAAACTAGTTTGGGCCTAACCCAACCAATGGGGTAGATCTGAAAAGTTAGGTGGAGGTATAAAAGGGTCAAGCAAACCCTTGCTTGAATCATCTTGGACCCGGGGGCTCCACCCCCTTCCTAGGAGAGGGTTATCCCCTTCTTGGGGAAACCCTAGAGAAGTCATTTTCTTCCATCAAGATGATCCTTCCACCTCTAGATAAAGGGATTCCTTTCGAAGACATTTCTTGCAAATATCGCTAAGTATTTCTTCCTCTCAAATCTCTATTTTGGATTGTAAGAATGGTTATTTCATTGTCTTTGTATTGTAATTTTTTTGCAAAATGGAGTAGACTCTTGATTTTAGGATTAGGGAGTAGCCCTATTGATATGTAAACATCTCTTTTGTTTGAATATATAGAGTTTGCATGCTTTCTATTTGATGAAATGCTTGTTTGTGGTTCGGGCCTACTATGTACACAGAATCTTCATACCAAAGCACAAGATTCATATCCCAATAGGATTTGAGGACGAACTGAAAAGAGAACCCAATCCTCCAACCCATATAAACCCGAGATGTGGAGAGTCATCTACGAAAGTAGATCAGTATGACATGAGGATCAATAGGCTATCATAAATTTATATGGATCGGTTCAAATTTGTTGCCATATAGTAGGAGAATACATCTCGGGGGTTGTGGGATCATGTGACAGAGATCTTCTTAGGAAAATAACCTCTCAGCTCTGTCACTCTGAAAGTAGACAACTAATAGGAACGGAAACACCTGTGTAGTTCTAAAAGTTTACATTGGATATATAGGATAGTCTACCTACATAGATAATCATTTAGGATAGGAAACCAAACATAGATTAGGTGTTTACAATCATTGTGGCAAAACAAAAATTATAGAATCATTTCCACCAATCAATTATCTCCCTCGTTTACTTCCTCTCTCTCAAATTCTCTCAACCCTCTCAATTCTCTCTCTCCCTCTCTCTCATTCTTTTAATCCTTCGTTCATGACCTCAACAACATTTGATTGTCTAGATAACTAGCTTCACGAACTCAATTAGTGTTTAATCAATAGTCCCTGTTGATCGATATTTTCTTACTTGACGACAGAATCGTGCACTTGCGATTTACACCCATCAAGTTTTTGACACCGTTATAGGGGACTATTTCGATTAATATTGATTGATTAGTAATTTAGTTAATCTAGAATTTTTTTTTCTTCTCTACTACTGTATTTTTTTTTATGCCTTTCTAACCTCTCTCTTTCAGGTTGCCAAATTTTTTTTGAGCAAGATGGATGCTCAAACTCATTAGTTTGACATATTGGATGTTGTGATGTTTTGTAACTATTATTGTGAGATTTGTTGTGTAAATTGGCATGATGTTGATAATTGCTCGATGATTTTAGATCCTGCACATCGACTAGGTGGGGAAAAATATGGTATCCTCCCCGACTACCTTCAATGGCCACAATAAATGTATTGTGAGATGTGCAAAACAATAGGACATACGATCGATATGTGCATCAAGTTTCACATATTACAAGTCAATTGGGGAAATTATATGACAATTCCAAACAACCAGGATGAAGATGATGAAGGAACTAAGGAATCAATTTAAAAAGAAGATTTAGTTGTGTCTACTAATGTTGTTGATAATCGTATTATTAATATTAATGTTGGGATATTCTTTCTTTCATATTATGATGTTGTGGATGAAAGTGTAGGGACTTGTACTACTAAAGTAATGACATAAGAATCAATTCCTTTGGTCGCACAACCACTTGAAACTATGAATGTTGTAGGAATTGAATTTGTTGATGTTGGAAGTATATGGACTTATGCAGAGGAGACAAAGCCCCAAAAATTATTTCCTTTAGTAGAACCACCACTTGAGCCAGAGCCTTTCCTTACCACATTTGAACTCATGTTCGATGATATACTCCCTTTGATGATTGGCAAGATTTTATTTGATATATCTGAAGCTACTAATCAACCTTTTCTTGAGCATGTTTGTGGTAGGAAATATTTTTCACGGCAATTACATGGAAGACCATGTAATGAGCCTTTGAGAATGAGCATAATTGATGAAACACCAAGAACTCTTGGCAGGAAAGTCTGGAGGTATCTCACTGTGGCAAGAGCGAGGTTTAAAAGATACTTCGTCAATAAACCAAATAATGGGTTGAGATAATAACCATAAACAAGCGCTTCTTGGGAGGCAATCCATGTTTCTCTTTTCCTTTTACTTTTCATTTAAAATTTTCCTTTGTTTCATAGTTTTTAATATTTTATTTTGTTTCATTTTAGAAATCCACGAGCTAGCCATGACATCTACCATGGGCGTGAAAGGAGATGAGGAGAAAGGAAGGTTGGTTGTGCCTAAAAGGATTCAAAGATTATGAGGAGTGTGACTACCAGATGAGGGGTGACTTTTGTTGGTGCTGGAAGCACCAACTAATCAAACCTATGTTTTGATAAATGACAAAGATTCAAAGTTAAGGTTTACTGTGATATGATAAGTTTGATTGAGTATGCAGGAAGCTCAAGCAGGAAGTCCTAAGGAAACTTAGGCAAGATACAAGTCCTAGTTGAAGCAAGGCAAAGAAGACCTGGTCGGTTGGACTAGGCAAGAAGTCCTGATCAAGGAGATTGAGCAACGAAGTCTTAGTCAGGATGACTGGGTAGAAGACTTGGCAAATGGAGGACACTGGGCAGAAGTCCTAGGGGTCGAGGACACTAAGCGGAAAGCCCTAGGGGTCAAGGACACCAGGTAGGAGTCTAAACAGGTCGAGGACTAGACATTTAACAGAAAGTCCCAAAAGTCAAGATCGGATGTTGAGCAAAAGTCTAAACATGTTTGGAGGTCTAGATGTTTGGCAACATGTACATTCTCCTAAGAGGAGTAGGTGAGGATGTGTTCCCCGTTGAGGGAATAGTAGGTGTCGGTTCGACCTAGGATTTCACTAGAAATCCTAAAGTCAAGATCGGACAGTCTCATCAAAGTTAATTTATTCATACTATGTTTTCTATGCTAACACTGTGATGCAGGAAAGATAAGCTTGGAAAAGTTGAACCAAGCGCTTGGAAGGGATCCAGCTGTCCTAAGACGATTTAGGCACCACAAAGGGATGGAAACGCCTCAATCACCTCGACATGAGGCAAGATGAGGTGGTAGCCTTTGGTTGGTCGGCACATCTCAGAAACCAGGCCCCTCAAATGGTTGAGGCACCTTGGTTGGAATAGACTCAGGCTGAGGCATGCTGCAACCATATTCAACCACGTAAGTAGTTGAGGTGCCTCAAAGGGATTGAGGTACCTATAAGAAGATAAGATGTGGCTAACTCGGATCCGATCAAATCGACTCCGGATAGAGGCGCCTCCATCAGAATAGAGGTGCTTAGATCAGAGAATAAAAGATGATTCGACTAGCAGCTCAAGACACCAATTCTCTACGACTTTCGTACTCAAGCGCTGCTCCGAAAACTGCTCTACGACACTGTAACGCTGCCCCGACAACCAAAGCTCAAGCTACTACCCTTAGTTGTCGGTATTGTCTTTGTTATTACTTATTGCATTTCAAGTTCCACATCTTTTGTAATTATCATGTTGATAGTGAATTATCCAATGAAAGCACTCATACGGGTGTGGGTCTTAGACTAGCCATCGCTGGGCGGTGAACCAAGTAAAAACAAATGTGTCAGATTTGTTTTTTCTTGTTCTGTTTCTCTTATTCCATTGTGTTAACTCTCAAATTTATGAAAACGTGAAAAATCCAAAATTGGTATTCACCCCCTCCCTCTAGCGCTGTTTTCCGATCCTATAATTAGTATTAGAGCGGGGTCGCTCTGAATTGGTAACACTACTAGTCGAGTAAGTTTTTTTTTTCAATTTTTCGTTCTTATTCCGAATTGGTGCAATCACCTCTTTGGACATCTTTTTTTGCTTTAGTTTCTCGGAGTTGGTGCAACACTACTCGGGCAATATTTTTTTTTTCTTTCTTTCTCTCACACTACTAATCCTAGACCAAGTCTTAGTACATTCTTTTTTATGTGTTGTGCAAGATTTTTTTTTTTTGCAATGGCCCATCAAGAAGGCTACAATACCGCACACTCGCCTCTTAAAATGAAATTATATGAGTTAGTTAAGGATATTTCCAATTTAAGCTGGGAGTTGATAAGTTTAATTAACCTAAAGTTCATTTAACTAACACTAAGTTTAACTATTAAAATCCCTATGTTTTCACCGAGCCACTCACACCTCTCTTCTCATCTTCTCCACTCGACACTCAACGAAATCACTCGAGAGCACTCGACACTCGTCGAAATCCCTCGCACAACCGTGATTTCTCCCTTTCCTCGATTATCTTCTACTTTCTGAGATCGCCGGCCATCGCGAGCTTCAAGCTCCGACCAAATCGGGTTCAGGGAGGTCACTTCTCATTCGGGAGGGAGCAAGCCAATCCTCATTACTGAGCCTTCTTCACTGAGCAGCCACCGCCGGGTTTCTTGTTCCCTTCTTCGATCGGCATCACCAGGGTAGCTTTCTCGACGCCATCGCCGTCGGTCAGAGGTAAGTTAGATTTAAGTTTTATCGTTTGTGTGGATTTTGTTCTATTTAGATCCCAAATTTGAGAGGAGCAACTGTTGATTATTCTACTCCGATCCATCTAGCCCTAATTTCGGCTACCATTGATCCCCCATTGCTCCGGCTACCATTTGCTTCACACTAGTTCGGTCAACCCCACTGCCGGCAGCTACCAATGGAGAACAACGTCGGCCATCCCTAATTGTGTCAATAACCAGTTCGAATAAGGTAATGTTGGTTTTAGATTTTGATGTGGGTGTTAGGTTTTGGATTGATTCCTGATAAGTTTGGTCATTTTGATACAGTGGTGTTAATTCAGTTTTGCTCCAGCCAATCGACAGCCATCACCCAGTATACTTTCTCCATCCAAACCTAGGAGAGATCTATTCATCATGATTTAGGTAAGTCTTGGTGATGTTCTGTGTTTTTGGATTAGTGTTTGTGGATTGAATACATGAAGAAGAAATTGGGGATTCGCTTTGGTTGGGTGTAATGCAGAATTGAAGTATGGTTTGTTTTTTTTTAATGGTGTATTTGTGCCCCAGAGATGAATGTAGTGCTTCTCATGTAGATCAATTACATATTTTTTTGAATACGAGGAAGGTTATATGATAGCATTAAAATGTTTACTTTTGTTTGTAGGATTAGTAAACGAACTCGTTAACTGTACATCAAATTACCATATTGTTATATTCCTCCTAAGGTTGAACCCTGGTTAACCTTCTAGTTGAAGTTTTAATAATTTAACACATCTAGAGACATTAGTTCAGTGCGGAGAGTCCATCTACATTTCAAACAAGCAACCCCAAAGAGCAAGTGACTTATTTGTATCTTGAATCTCTATAAATGCACTAGTTTAATGGCAAAAGCACAATTTGTATATTGTTAGTTCAGTGATAATTGTAATTAGAAAAACAAACCTTGAGGGAATGGAAGTTCATATACTTGATGATGAAATACTAGACCTAACCCTAGGTGTGTGAGTATGGATATTTTGAACGAAATGATACACTAGTTGTGTGACCTTGACATTTGTAGAAACATGGACATGAA
>JBBUKS010000113.1:10067104-10079461 GCA_038050645.1 Hedychium gardnerianum | reverse complement strand
AAACCCTCTTACAAAGAGTTCTATGTCTCTCAACAAATATACTTTCCTTCAAAGGCTTTTCATGATGTCGTCCATGTGAATCCCATGCAAAATATTTCCTGCCACCAACATGCTCGAAAAATAATTGGTTAATATCTTTAGAGATATCAAATAAAATAATATCATTACCAATTATCAAAGCGACTAAATCATCAAATATGGATTCAGAGGTGGGTAGGGAAGACTCTAGCTTAGGTGGTGGTGCCACTAAAAGGGGTGATTCTTGGGGCTTTACCTCTACTGCAGAAGTCCCTACACTTTCATTAGCCAATGAAGGTGATTCTTGAAGCATTGCTTCCATAGCATATGTCTCTACACTTTCATCCACCACATCATCATAAGCAGGACAAAATATATCAACATCATTATCTTCAATCATCCTTGACTCCTCCTGGGTTGAGAGTCGAGATGAAATTCCAATGCAAAATGAGTAAAATATAATGCACTTATCATTCATTTTCTTGATATACGCGTGTATTTGAGCTTGTGAGGCTTGGAAGTTTTCTAACATTTTTAATATTTTGTCCATCTGGGATGAAGATTCAACTTCTATAGCTTGTCTTGTCCCTGATTGTGGCTAAACAATTTTAGGGGATTCCTTACACCGGGACCATGAGTGTGTGAATGTGAAGAGGCCAATACACCTATCCTTTTGTTGAGCTCATCCAATGATGTTTCCAAATTGTATATCCTGATGTAATTTTTAATTATATGACTTATTTCTTCACAAGTCTCGCAATAATCTTGTTTCAACCACTAATTGTAATTGGAGAGGACACCCCATTTTTCTTCATGTATTCTATGTGAATGGTTAAATAGTCTTGGGCAATTTTTGTTCACATGATCTGTTGCACAACAAATCTCGCAATACATATTAGTGGAATTCACAACATTAATTTGGTCAAACCTTTGAATTAGAGCATCTCTTTTTGTGTTCAAGGATAACATGTCCATCTGAAATATAATAATAAGAAAAGGATAGACATGTAGTAGAAAAAAATCTAGCAAGAAATGCATGATTTTATTAACAAAAAAAGAAAGAGTGTAGATTAACTAAATTTTTAGTCAACTAATGTTAATCGAAAATAGTTCTCGACAGTGGCGCCAAAAACTTGTTACGCTACTGCAATTACACGGTTACATCGTCAGTAATAAAAAGTATTAAATCTACAAGGACTATTGATTAAGCACTAGAGAGTTCATAAAGTAAGTTATCTAGACAATCAAAGGTTGGTTGAACGTTTGAGAACTAGAGAGCTTGGGAGCAATTGCTTGAGAGAGAGAGAGAGAGAGAAAGTTGAGAGAAAGAGAGAGTCTTGAGAGGGGTTGAGCTTAGGTAGACTGATTCTAGGATTTCAGTTTCATTATGATGCTAGTTGATGTCCCTAATGCATATTCACTTCCTTACTCTCTATATTTATGATATTGTAGGGATTCTAACCAAATTATCGGTGAGCTAAAATAATTCTAACACCATTAATTAAAGGAGTAACTCTAGAAAATTTGGTTAAAGGGATACCCTCTATCACTAAGGGGTCCCTGATCAGACAATCGCTAGAGTTATCTCAGTTACTTCCTAACGAGAATTAAAAGCGACACCAAAGTATTTACACTATTAAGCTATAGAAAGGATTAGTCCATATTTTAAGGTCATTATCCATGGAAGTGGTGAATAATTGATATCCTTTGTCACTAAGGGTAAGTAAGTCCAGTTGAATGGGTATCCTCTGTCACTAAAGATCCCCAAGTTATCCAGTCCAGAAGCAATCTTAGAATACGAACAAATCCTTCACATCTACATGCATTACTCACATACACATTTCGGCAAACATGTAGTAGGCACAATACACGTAGAACAAGCCATAAACACTTCATTAAATAAGGAAATGAGCTTATGCATAGTTCATACATTAATCACTCATCATAATTACTTCCTATATCCTAGAAATGGGAGGTTGCTCCATGAAGAAGGACATACAAACCAAAGAAACAAAATAAAGCATGCTTACAACTCCAAATATGAGAATAGTAGAGGGAGAAGAAATGCTTATTGAGGACATGTCAGTGTCTTTGGGATGTTTTCTTACTTCTGAGGTGGATGGATTGTTAAGGTGGAGGAGGTGGAAGCTCTAGGGTCTCCCCTTAGAAGGAGAACCCTTCCACACGGAGAGGGCCTGAACCACAAACCAAAGATGGTTTAAACAAGGGTTTGCTGGGGCTGCTGGCGATTAGGTCCTACTAGGGCTGAGGCCTCTGGACACGGCCATGGCCTTAGGTCCTACTAGGGCCAAGGTATGACCGTGCCTCTGGGCACAACCTGGTGAATTCTGTCATGGCAAGGCATGACCGTGCTTGGATGGCACAACCCCTGTTTGAGAAGTCCCAGGAAGACTCACACGACCATGGCCTTAGGTCCTGCTAGGGCTGAGGCACAGCCGTGCCTCTGGGCACAACCATGGTGAATTCTATCATGGCCATGGAAATGTGAAGCATGACCCTGGAAAAGTGAAACATGGCCCTAGAAAAGTGAAGCATAACCCTGGTGAATTCTTCCATGGCCCTGGGAAAGTGAAGCATGACCCTGGTGAAGTCTCTCCAAGTTTGCCCCAATGTCAAATATGTTCCATTTTTGTTCCAAATGCATCCTGTCAATGAAAACCAAGAGAGAGCAGATCTCCTAACAAATAGGGTAATTATGCTGATAAAATAATGAGATAGGGTGCAATAACATAAATCATGGTCATGTTTTTTCTATCCCTTATTCTCCTTTTTTTTCTTTTGTGTGCATATTTTTTATTCAACTCAATCTTTTTTTTGGGATACATATTTTTTCCAATGAGTTGACATGAACCGAGGTTATCCAATAACCAAAATGTAATAGAGAAGTGACAAAGGAAAATAAACATACTAGTCCGGTTCTATGAATCATAATTATTTTCGAAAGTATCTACCATCAAAATCAAACATAGTGTGAAGAGATCCTTAAATTAGGCTTACACTCAAACTCTTTCAATAAAAACATTGCTCACTTCATGCTATCTATGGATAGGAGAAGATAGATCACTAAACATACAAGCATGCTTTAGCACAATAATATAAATATCTAGAACAAGCATGCTAGAATTCTTACTTTGAGAACAAGTCAGCAATAATGTAATACTGATATAACTAGCATAAATTTTATTGAACAAAACAAACAAAATCTAAACTAGAAACAACTAAATAACAACAAATACCCCCCATACTTGAATTCTTCATTATCCTCAATGAATGCAAAATATATAATACGGAGGAGGTATGAAGTGAGGGGAATTACCAAGTGATGCTTGTCAAAAATTTGAGTCATTTATCTTCTGAAGTCATCCCTCATCTTTTATTCTCACTCCTCCTAATCTTTGAATCCTGAAAATAAGACAAGAAAAATTGTCCCCATTTTATTGAGTTTGAAACAAATTGTCCCCATTTTATTGAGTTTGAGTAAGGTAAACATTGCTTGGTTCCCGGTCATATGTCTAGAGTAACCGCTGTCCATCATCCATTCGTGTTGGATCTAACCTCTTGTGATTTTTGAGTTTGACTTAGCAATGAGTGTAGTACATCATACTTATTATGTCTCTACTTCTTTGTTTTTAGTACTTATGTTTTCCTAAAGTTCTTTTGCATCTTTGAAGGATTCGACTTTCTTAAGTTGAGATAGAGTCAGACCACACATAATTATAGTGATTGCTTTTGCATTCGACTGAGCTTCTTGCTTTATGCTGCCTATCCATAAGTTTTGCTGACATAATTCACCTTTTTTGCCTCTAGGTAGATTAGTTCCATTCTGTATGCTTTTGCAATATTCTTAGTTGGTTTTAAGAATGTCTTCCATCCTTGTCCTCCAACTAGCAAATTTGTTGACATCAAAGAGAGGAGCACGAGTTGTGTTGAATCCTTCCCTCAAGGACATTTTCTACAAACACAAATTTGTTCAAGTTGTATTAAGGTCTAGGATAGGGTATTGGTTTGGTCTGGTTGTAGTTAGGGCTGGATTTGGGTTTGGGTTAGGCTTGGATTATTAATTGATTTGATTTGTTTGTTCTTACTCAAAGCACAAAGTTTACCTTCTAAAGTATTAGAACAATGACCATTTCCTAAGCAAAGGTAACTTAAAAATCTATAGCTAAATCAACTTTAATACAATGTCTTAGTCTAACAAGTTTAGACTGAGGTGAGGTAGTTTCGGATAGTTCCACTTGACTAAGTGCACCATGTAGGGTACTCCTTACCCAGCCTAGACATGCACCTATCCAAACTTTCCTAGCGTACTACCAGCTCAACCCGCTCTGATACAAAATTGTAAGATCGAACTCGACATTAGAGGAAGGGGGTGGTGATTAGCGTTATGAATTTTATGAACTAATAATTAAATAAATAATAAATAAACAGAGTAATAGCACAGAAAAAATAAATATTAATCCAATAGTTTATCAGCTAAATAATAAATGTAGCTAAGCATAGTTAAATCAAGATAGAAAATAAGCATACGCAGGAATAATAGAAATATGATTCTTATTTCTAAATTTCTCCTAGGTGGAGAAACCATATAGAAAAAGAATGTAAAAATTAAGCACATTATTAAAAATAAGGCAACATAACAAATAAGAAATTTACTCTAGATGTTGCCGATCAGAAATGAAGCATGGGTTGCAGCGTGTTGAAGTCGCAGTACAGAGATCACGAGAGCACTAGAGCACGAGCATAGAGAAAGATATAGAATGAACGAGTGATTTGAAAGCTCTAACTTGATGCCCTTATATAGCCCCTCTCTATTGTTGATGTAAAACATCCCGGTCGACTAGAGCCTCTCCGGTCGCTTGAATCATGCTGACATGGTTGCAACTTCTAGTAGATAACATTAATAGAGCTACCCTGTCGACTGTAATCCCTCAAATCGTTTGTTGAGGGGTCAAATCTGATCTAGACTTAACTCGCTCGGGTTACTAATAACCTCATCTCCTGGTCTCTTGAAAGCGTCTATGGTCACACATACGCTCTAGCCTCCCCGACTCAACTAGTCGCCTGAACCCTCAGACTTCACCCGTCGAGGGTTATCACTAGTCATTCGCCACGGACTCCTTTCGTTGTCTAAAACTGTCAAACTTTGGTTCCTTGTAGTTGTTACATGTAATGAGTAGGATATAGTTTTTAAAGTTACTCGCACTTACCTGACTAGATTTTAACCCATCTAGTTTGGGTTGCCAAGCCATAGCTCCCAGCTGCTTCCACTTAGATTTTGTTTGTCAAGAAATCAGCTCCTAGTTGATTCCACACACTTGGACTTGATTACCAAGCAATCAACTCCCAATTGATTCCTCACACTTGGACTTATTTTCTTGATTCCCAACCAAGTCTTAGTTCCTACCTGATTCCCAACAAGGATTTTATCACCCAACTTCACTCGCTAGGACTTTTTCGCTGTCTAGCTTCACTCGCTAGGACTTTTCCAGTGCCTAGCTTCACTTGTAGTAACTTTTTCTCTTATTAAGAAACTTGCTCTTTCACACTCGATAACAATCTGTTAGATCTCAACAAACCTAACTTTAACCTTAGTCATACATCAAAACCTTGGGTAAATGTTGTGATCCCAACACCAACAAAGATGGGTACTACGAGCGCCGCCGGTCCACACTGATGTTGATGGTGCCGCCGCCTCACACACCACCCTCGCCAGTCGCCTTCCACCACTATAGAAGAGAAAAATTGGGTAATGATTATTTGTTGATGAAGTTAACATTGTTAGTGATTAGATTTGTTAGTTTATAATTAAAGATTAATTAAGTAGTGATTAATTAATTAGCATATTGATCAGATTATGGTTAGATAGATTTATTAACTAATATACTAATTAAGTAATAAATGATACATCAATTAATTGGTTAATTAGTATAGAATTTAACTAATTAAGGTAAGTATTGATTAAACCATATAGTTGATCAAACTATTTAATTGTTGGTTTATTAGATAATTAATTTTTTGATCGATAAGTTCAGTTAATGGATAAGTTAATTTAATTTAATAGTGGATTAAAATAATTAAATTAGTGATAATGAAATTATTAATCAAATTGTTAAATGATTAGATACCAATTAAGAGTTATTTGACTAATTAATTAATAGTCAATATAATTACTAAATGGAAGGGTAGATTGATTGATACACATATTATAAATTCTTAGATTTGCTTTGTATCCTGTACTTGTAGGATTCGAGCTCGAGGAAAACCCTTTGACTTGAAGATGGTTAAAATGATATACAATAGAGGTGGGTAGTTCCTTCTTTGACCTATTTAGATCTTTGATCTAATTGAATGATTTCTTTCGTTTATGTTAATTAGGTAGCATTTATTTGCTTACCCTAATTCCACTCTATTTGATTCTTGAGTTCATACTCAGTTGTTTGTCCTTATTTTAATATACTTGATATCTATGCAGTCTCGTTGCTATTCATGTTATTTATTATTTATACTTGTGTCTTTTTGTTAGCAATACCATGGTGTAGCTTATAGAGCTTTACTCTTGGATGTCATTAGTATTGCTTGTTTGATTATTATTGTTTTGTATTCTTATACATTTGGAATGCCCACGGGACACATCCGAGATAGCATGTTGTTATTTGTAGTCAGTAGCTAGATAGCTACCCCACCTTGTTTGCCCATGAGACCCATTCATGGTAGCATGCTATTGCATGCAAATAGTGGTCATGTGTACACCTTTATTGCCCATGAGACCAATTTGTGGTAGCATATTGTTGGCCGTAGTTAGTAGCTAGATAGCTATGTACACACCTTGACTGCCTAGGAGAACCATTCCTGATAGCATGTTGTTGCCCACAGTCAGTAGCTAAGGAGCTAGATAACTACCTCATCCTATCTGCTCACTAGACCAGATAGTGGTAGCATGTTGTTTCCCACAAATAGTGGATACACCCTGACTGCACACGAGACCCATTCGTGATAACATGTTGTTGCATGCAGTCAATACTAATTATATGCTTGTTATGTGTTTGTTTTATGCAATTGGTTATTTTTAGATGTACTGTATGTACTCCCGATTTATTGGATACACATGGTTGAGCAGGTTAGTGGAGGGTTATGTTGTTGATTATGTTTTTGTGATCAGATGATTATATTGGTACACTTACTTTTGATAGTAAGTAATATTATTGAGACTACTTCCTTTTATCTCCTTACACTTATTATCATACACTATCTTTTTTATACCTGCTGAGTCATTGTACTCACTACCCTTACTTTTCCTTTTCTTCTAGGTTAGCAGGTGGAGGATATGTTGTGTCGCTCAAAGGCCCTGGCTATTGGTCCCACTTGAGTTTGGATTATTTTTTTGAATCGTTTGGTTTCTTTTCTGCTACCTCTATGTATGGTTTTCTTCCCTCGTCGAATCTTTGATTTTGGTTATAGTAGTATAACTTTTATCTTGTTTAGTTTAGTATGTTCACATGTACATGCTTATATACTTGCATTCATTTTGTAACTTAGTGGTTTTTAATATGCACCGATAACTATTTTTATTTTTATTAGTTAGGTATCGATTATTTTTCATTTGTCACTAGGGGTACCGTCTGGTTTGGCAAACAAGTATAACCTCGGGGCATGACAATTTTATTAGTATCAGAGCATGGTTCAAGTTCAAATGCTAAGTTTTATGTTTTTGTGAATTCCATCTTGTTTGGATTTATGGGTTTTTTCGAGTTTTGGGACCTCAAGGCAGCCGAAGGATATCTCTGAGCTTATAGGAAAGTGATGTATATCTCTAGTTGTACCTTACCTTTTTGTTTTGGCTACTACTTTTAGTTACTTGTTAAATAGGCTTCATTTCATAAAAAATGGATCTATAGTTGGTTAGACTCTATCATTTAGTTGGTTATGTTGTGTTACTATACCTTTCTATTATGTACTCACTCACTTGGTCATAGTAGGAATGACACTTAGTGAGATAGCTCACACTTGCGATCGTGGTCGAGGTCGACCATGGAAGCGACCAGTAGACACAGTAGGACCCAACCCTGACATAGAGAATGTAGATTCTTTTGAGGCGCCGACTAATACTGAGTCAGAAAGCAAGGGTTAGGCCCATCAACAACATATTGGAGATCAAGAAGTACAGTCTCAAGAAACACTAACAATAATACCCGCCCCCGCCACTACTAATTGGGTAATGGATAAGGTGCGTATACCACTACTGGCCAGTTAATAGAGGATCGATGTTCTCTATTCCATTGGAGATTCTAACCTATGGATCACTTGTACCTAGTTAGATAACATCAAGGATATATTTGGATATATGACCCATATTGATGCGAAGAAGGTGGAGCTAGCTGCTTAACACTTACAAGATCCAACCGTTATATGGTGGAAATTGCAGAAGATGATCTTTGAGGAGCAAAGCGTCAATTGATAGGTATTTTGGAAGGTTGTTCAGAGATAGTGTTTCTCTACTTTTTTGTAGTTCATCGTCAAGAGTTCTTGAACCTTAAGCTTGGTGACCGTAGCATAATGAATTACAAGATGGAGTTTAGTCACTCGTCGAATATTCCCCACTTAGTAAATCAAGATTATGACCGTAAGCTCCTATTCACCCAAGAGCTTGATGCCTACATTTAGATCACAATGCCCGGATCCTCTATCAGTACTTGTCGGAGAGGTAGTAGACCGAGCATTTATGGATAAGATTAGGAGATTTTTGACACTGCGATCATGTAGATTAGTTGTAAGAATACCATCAAGGGAAGTATTTACTTCCAGTCAAGAAGTTAAGGGTTGCCCTTGGACTTTGGTAGTCCTACCCTAGCTATAGATCTACAAGCATTAGGAATGGTGGAGTTTGATATCATTCTAGGCATGGACTAGTTGACCACTTTTCATGCTGTAGTCGATTGCCGAGCAAGAATAAACTTGCAACCTCTGGATCAACCATCATGGAAATTCGTCGGTACTAACGACAAAGGGGTATTCTTCATGAGGACACTACAATCCAAGCATCTACTATCTAGTGAATGTTGGAGGTATCTACTATCATTGATAAGATTTAACAAGGATAGTACATCATTCCGCTGGGACGTTTGTATAGTTTGAGAATACCCAGATGTGTTTCCAGATGAACTCCTTAGCTTGCCACCTCCAAGACAAGTGGAGTTCGTGATGGAGATACTTCTGGGGATGACTCCAATATCAACGACCTCGTATCGAATGACACCAAAAGAACTAGAAGAGCTAAAGCATCAAGAGATATTAGATAGATAATTTATCCATCATACCATCTCTCTTTGGGGATCTCTCATCTTCTTTGTTAAAAACAAGGATGGATCGATGAGATTGTATAGCTAGTACATACAACTTAATATAATGACCATCAAGAAATAATACCCCTAGTCATAGATAGAGGATCTGTTTGATCAAGTCAAGGACACTTGGTTGTACTCCAAGATCAACTTAAGATAGAGCTATCATCAACTTAGAATAAGAGATACATATGTGCATAAGATGATGTTTCGCACAAGATACAAACATTACGAGTTCTTGTTAATTTCGTTTGGACTTATCAATGCTCTGACTGCTTTCATGGATTGGATAAAGTGTGTGTTCCTAGAGGGTTTGGATTGGTTGTCATTGTTTTTATATATAATATACTAATATACTCAAGATCAGAGGAGGAGCATAAGCAATGCCTTTGTATAGTTTTAGAGACGCTACGAAGAGAGCATTTATACGTAAAGTTCAACAAATATGTATTTTGGTTATCCTCTATGGGAATTCTTTGACATGTGACCTATAGCAAAGGCATTTTCATGGATACTCAAAAGGTAGAAGCTATTAAAAACTGGGAAATTAGAGCGCTTAATGATGTTAATGGTTGCTCAATCAACTTTAGTTGAATGAATCAAGGAAGCACAAGTTGGTGATCAACACCTCAAATTCTTAAGTAGTGAAATGGATCAGGACTACAGACAGATTCTTCATACGATGAAGATGAGACTCTCCATTTTTTAGGAAGTCTATGTCATCCTGAGACACACTTGATTATAGAAGACCATCTCCAGGAAGGGCATCGATCATGATTTGTGGTTCATCTAGGAGACACCCGTATGTATCAAGACCTAAAATGCTCCTACTGGTGGAACAATATGAAGAAGGACCTTGCGGACTTTACAACTCAATGCTTAGGGAGTCAACAAGTGAAAGAAGAACATCAGAGACTAGCAAACTTACATCAGAAGACTTTGGTACTTGAATGGAAATAGGAACACATGACTATTGACTTTATAGTGGGATTACCCATAACCCGAAAAAGGCATGACTCAATTTGGGTGATAGTTGATCAATTAACTAAGTTTGCTCGTTCCCTACCGATCAATAAGATTGTCTTTTTGGAGTGCTTGACTGAGCTTCTAATGAGCCATGTGTACAAAACTTCATTTTAGTGCAACATTTCAGACAAACACATAGATGGATGGAGCGTACCATTCACACATTGGAGGATCCACTATGAGCATGCGCAAAAGACTTCAGAGGAAAATAGCAATGTGGGAGTAGCAGAAGCATGGTGAATTCATAATCCACAAAGTAGTGATTATCTACTTTAAAAGTAGATCTTCATGTAGTTTTATAAGGAAACCTTACTCCCTAACCTTTAGAGACTTCTAAAAATAGAAGGAATTAGTATAGTAACATATTGTCTAGTATTACCCCTGAGATAAGGATACCTTAGTGTTACACCTTAAGTAAGGAATTTGGGGACCAAATATTTAGTAGTAGGGAAGAATATTATACACCACAATTAAATATATATATATTCATACTCAAAAAAAGAAGAAGAAGAAAATATTAATCAAATTAATAAGTTTTGACTTCATTTAAGTTAATATGAAAGAAAATATTAAAACAATTAATAATAAATATAGAAATAAATATAAAAGAATATATATGATTTTATTGGAATTTAAAATGAATTTATGGATATTTTCATGTGATAAATCGGTTAGGGTTTTAGGATGCCTGCTTTGGTTATCCTGATTAAGTTAACTGTTGATTGAAATATAAACTTAGATTATGTTATTAAAACCTAAGTTCAATTATTCATCCGCTGACAACCTCCCTCTCCTCTCGCGCGCACACAGTAGCCATCGTTGCCGCTCTTCTCTTCGATTTTCCCTCTCCTCCCCCAATGTCGATCTCCGACCTATTTTTGCTCCACGCGAATGCCTGCCACTGCTTGCTTCTTATTTCCTGTGTCGAGCAGACGCCATGTTATCTAACCGCAAATGAGTCATCAAGTAATAAAAAATATCGATCCTCAGGGACTGTAGGCTAAGCACTAGTGATCCCACAAAATAAGTTATCTAAACATTCTAAAGTTGGTTGAAAGCTTGTGAGCTAGAAGTTGAGAGAGAGAGAGTGAGAGAGGTTGAGAGGTCCAAGATTAGAGAAGTTGGTTTTCAATAGAGGAAATGGATTTGGAAGGCGATCCTAGGATTTCAATTTTATTACGATGCTAGTTGACGTACTATGGATTGTTCATTCACTTACCCTCCATATTTACATACTTGTAGGAATTCTAACCAAATTACTAGTAGGAACTCGTGAAGGTTTCACTGGAGTGTTTACACCATTGTTCATTCAATGCAATTAAATAGAAGAGGTAACATAGAAAGTCTGATTAAAGGATTACCCTTTTTCACTAAGGGATCCCCAATCATATAGTCTAGATTACACAAGTCACTTCTTAACGTTAAATTGATGTAAATCCATTAAACACTAATTAGTTAATCCCTTATGGAGAATTGGTCCCCATTTCAAGGCGAGGTCTCTAGAAAGTCCGATTAAATGATTACCCTCTTTCACAAAGAGCTCCCCGGTCATATGATATAAAGTCTCACTTCTACATGGTGACCAATCATTCACATCCATATGCATACACTTCACATACACAATAATTCAAACACAATCAAGACACACACATATAGAATAAATCATAAACATGTCATTGAACAAGGAAATTGGAAAATTCATAGTTTATACTGTTAGTAGAAGCCCTAGAGACAATCATGTGATGGTTGACGAAAACACTCATTGTATCATATTCTTGTATTAATAAAGGCATGTTTTGGTTATTATACTTTGTATTAGTGCCAAATAACTAAGTATAATAATGTCCTTGAGTAGATGGTTCTCATCTATATCAATTAATTGGTTGAATCGATAGTGAGATGATATAGAGAACACTACTCTTAATCATTCCTAGTCAAGCATTAATATTCAGGG
>JBBUKS010000113.1:10049647-10067004 GCA_038050645.1 Hedychium gardnerianum | reverse complement strand
AGAACTGTGTTGTTATGTTGTATAGGAATATTGGACCATACTGTTGCTGAGTTGTTCTTTCGTACAACACATGATTATATCTATATGCTGAGTTGACTCGCCTATGTCTAAGATAGTACCATTTGTTGGAGTTAGATCTTATATCTTGTTCTTGACTGTGTTAGAATGGTAGACTTGTGCTGTTATGTTGTATAGAAATGTTGGACTATATTTCTGCAGTATTGTTCTTATGTACTGTACATGATCATTTATATATATACTAGAGCACTTTCTACGAAACTGTATGTTTCCTTTGACCCCTTACTGTTGTTATTATTATGCACTATCTTTCTATACCCGCTGAGTATTATTTTGTACTCACCACCCATGCGTCTATTGTTGTTTTCCTTGTAGCAGGATTATGATTGGGTCGCTTGGAGGATATCTTCCTATGTTGTCCCTCTCACATCGAGCTACGGATTTTCTTCCATATTACATTGGTTTGTTTTTAGCTTCCGCATGTATGTTATTCATTGGTATTGTATTAATTATTTAATTTCTGGATTTCGGATTTGTTCCGATCATTTACTTGGCGTCGTAAGCCAGGCCGGCTCGCAACAGTGTATTTTTGGACTTTCTAGTCGTGTGGACCATTGTTTCAGTTTATTGTATCATTTATACACTGTGTGGTTGTGCAAACCTGAGTAGTGTATTTTTCTTATTAGTATACACTGCGTGGATATGAATACCCGTGCGGGGTATATATTTGTATTGGTTATTGTACTTGTATTCAGGATATTGTCCGTCGTACAAAGGAGGTGTTGTCCTATTTTCGTCGGATAAATATCCTCCCAGGGTGTGACATACTCTAACTTGAACAACTCAAATTGAATTAAAATGACATAATTCAGAATAAGATAATGACTAATCAATCTTAAATATTATTCCGAGTAACCCTAATTTTGATAAGAAAAGTTCTAATAATATTTAAAAATTATAAATTATGTTGAAAAAGTTAACTAACACTAGCACACCTTAAACAAACTCAAACCCTAGTGTCAAGTTAATGGGGAATGTCAACTTAAGAGGGAGAATATATTTAAAATTAGTATCTTCAAATTATAGTTAATACATTTTATGGTTTAAAAATTACATTAAAAACATTATTTAAAACTATATTGAAATATTATATGGACTTAAGGGTGAGAATATATTCAAATTTATGTATTCTCAAAACTATAAGAAAAATTAAGTTGGAAATCCTTAAGACTTTGTCCAGCTCTGATACCTAATCTTAAAAATATTTTGACAATTATTTTAAAAATTTTGAAAACTTATTTGCAAATTGTATGCCCCCTTTACCTTTACACATATCATGCTTGAGCTTCAATTATTCTTGTGTTTTCTGCATGTTATGCCTAAGCATTACGTAAATAAATTTTGATGTATGCTAAAGGAGGAGGATCAGGGGTTAAGTTAAGAAAACAAACTCAAACTCAAAATTCTCTTGCACTTAGATAAATCTCTATTTTATGCATGTTTCACTTAGCAGAAAGGGCTTTATTTTCCTAATTTTAACCTAGGTTGTCATTACATCAAAAAGGGAGAGATTGTTGATGCAGTTTGCACTGATAGTCTGACTTAGGTTTTGATGTACGACAACAGATTAAAGTTGGACTCTTATTGTTTAACCTCTTGAGCTAAGTGTGCAGGCTAACTGACTTGAAGAATCTGGAGGATCAGACACCAGGCAGAAGTCCAGTCAGGTTAGGGATGATCAGACGATTGGCAGGAAGTCTAGCTGGGTCAGAAATGACTAGATAGCTGACAGGAAGTATAGTCGGGTCAGCAGGATCAGACGACTGGCTGAAGTCCAGATAAGACATCTGACAGGAAGTCATGGTGGGTCAGGAGATCAGATGTTGAGAAAGGAAGTCGGCGATTGGTAAGTGAGATAAGCAAACTAGAGGAGCGAATTCAGTGAGGTCGAGTCCCAGTGGGGATGTTAGGCGCCGATCCAACTTAAATCCAATCTAAAAATCTAAGTTAAGACCTAGACTAGATCCTGGTCTTGGTTAGATAGGATCTAAGTCACAAATATAAAGTATTCATGCATATATCTTTCTAACTTTGTGTTGTAGGGATATACGTAGATCTTTGAATTCTGCACACGTGACCACCAACAGAGCCTGATTCCGAGTTCTGAATCAAAAGTTATGGACTCCGAAAGATTACTATGAATGGAGGCACCTCGGATGAACGGAGGCGCCTTGGGTGAACAGAGGCATCTCGGATGAACGGAGACGCCTAGGATGAATGGAGGCTCCTTGAGTGAATAGTGTTTCCATCACTTATCATGAAGATAAGCTCGAAGCATTGGATGTGCCCTCAACAGATTGGAGGCGCCTTGGAAGTGGATAAAGGCAACGGAAGCAGATTGAAGTAGCTTGAATGGAGGCGCCTCGGATGCCTTATAAAAGGCTTTATCGACCAACAGCTCAAAGAAGCTTTTTCTCACTTAATTCCTACTGCTCTTCAACGTTCTACTCTTGTTATGCTACAATCCAACTGTGTCAGACTTCTATTCTAGTGAACCACAGTAGCAAGAACAACACTAATACACGAGCTCAATCCATTCTTCATCTACACGTGTTGAGTAATGAATTTCTTTTACTTCGATTATTATATAGGGAAGTGTAGAGTTCTTACATTCCCCTCATTTTGTAATTGATTGCTCTTCCGGAGGTTTCCCGGAAGAGGATATGAGTGGATTACCCATCGAGAAAGGTCTGAAGGGCCTGGGTCTTGGAGTAGGAGTCGTTGGGGCTTCGAACCAAGTAAAATCAAAAGTATTTTTATTTTCCACTACGTACTCAAATTTTTGATGTGTTTTTTAAAACAAAAATAAAAGTTTTAAAACATGATTCACCCCCACCCCCTCTCACGTTCTATACGATCCTACACTTATGTCAATGCATCATCATAAATCTGGGCTAAAAATATAAATTTAAAATTAATCAAGTTGAGTGATCCTTCATAATAAACGACTAGCTGGAAATTTGGACTTAACTTGACTAACTTAGTGAAAATTATTATTTTAAGATAGTCAACTAATAACAAAAGTTAGACATTTTGATAAGGATAATTTAATAGATGATTTATATTTTTCACATTAAATAATACGTATTCAATTGCATATCATGTATGTTTGGACTCTAGGATATATTTTTTTTAATTTTTCTTGCCTTTTAAAATGTCTAATACATTGTTGCAAGTTTTAAAGTCCTTAAAATATTCATTGCCAACATTCATGTTTTAAAAAATGAAATCTAAAAGGGGTAGAAAGTTGAAAATAGATTGGAAATTTTGTCTATTTATCTTTTTTCGAAATATGTTTAACCCTTTTAAAAACATTTTTGACGTACTTCTTTTAAAGGTTTTTAAATCTTTTCTACTTTTTATTTTTTTTCAAAATCTTTTACAAAACCTTTTTTTGTTGTTAAAAATCTTTTATCTTCTTTTTCAAACTTCATTTTTTTTAAAAAAATCTTTGTCAAAATTAAATTTTTTTCTATCTTAAAATTCTTTTTCAAAACTTAATTTTCTATCTTAATATTTTTTTTTCAAAATTTCTTACTTATTTATTGTTACTCCCTGTTGGTTTCTAATGAATGTCAAAGGGAAAGAATGGATAGATTAAAAGTTAAGGTTTTACCTTATTTTTGAAAAAGGTTGAGTATGTTTAAAAATCCCTAAGACATTAATCTCAAGAGGAGAGATTAAGTTATGGGGAGCGTTTTAAAAGTTTATTGAAAATCTTTTTAAGTGCTTTGTATGTATTTAACTTTGAACCAAATTATCATAATCAAAAAGGTGAAGATTGTTAGTACAAAGAAACACTAGATAATCAAATCTAGTTTTGATGTTGGCAAAGGTTTAAAGTTAAGCTTAATTATGATCTAATGAATATTCATCAAGTGTGCATGGAGAACAACCAGGAAAGTCCTAGTAGATCAAGTTAATCGAATACTAAGTAGTTGAAAGTCCTAGTAAGTCAACTGAATCGGATACTAGGCAAAGGTGGAAGACTTAGCAAATCGAGGACACTAGGCAGAAAGACTAGATGGGTCAACGAACCGGACATCTAGCAAGTTGATGGATCAACGAGGATTGTACATCGAAAGAAGCCCTGGGGGTCATAGGATTGGATGCTAAGCAGAAAATTTAAAACAGGTCAAGAGGACCAAATATTTGACAATCAAGTAAACTCTCTGAAGTGGAGAGATTCTTTCGGAAGGAAGAATGGTGAGGACGAGTTCCCATTGAGGGAATAGTAGACATCGGTCCGACCTAGAGTTTCAATGAAAATCCTGAATCAAGATCAGGTCAATTGTAACTATCCAATTTACTCATACTATGTTATTGTGCTAACTCTGTAGTGCAGGGACTTGAGATTGGCAAAGTGACCGGAACTAGTGAATTTCGAGCGACTGGATTAGTTCCAGGGGACTGGAGGTCTAGGTGACCGGACCGGGTCCAGACACCCAGATGGCTCGAACTCCGTCCAAGCGAGCAGATAAGGTGACACAATCTGATTGGGCTGCACACGTCAATATCTAAGCACTTGGAAAGGTTCCAAGCGCCAAGACAAGGATAAAGTCGAAGCTGAAGGAGTTGGATAAAGCTTCATATGGATGACGTCACATTGGTAGTCCAGGAAGCCGGATGGGATCCAAGCACCCATAAATGGATAAACTACGACAGATTCGGATCAGATAGGCCAAGATGGTAGCGCCCAGAGCTAGTCCAAGCGCCCGGAATGGTCAATAAAAGAAACTATGAACAGAGACTTCAAAACAGACATGCGATAAACTTCTACTCTCATCCTGCTCGTTACGCCGACGTGCTACTCCGACATTTGTGCTTGATCTCTGAATCTTCGTCGGTATTCAAGTTATTTTATTTTGTTCTTTTTCATAATGACATTTTGAATAGGAACAATAAACTTGTTACCATCGTTCCTTACCTTTTGTAAAAGAGAACTTCTTTCTTTTTTGAGAAAGAGGTCACTAGTGAATTATCTATCGAAAGCAGTCAATGACCGTGGGCCTTGAACTAGCAGCCATTGGGCTGTGAACCAAGTAAAAAAAGAAAAATGTTCTTGTTGTGTTGTTTTCATTTATTCCACTATCAACTTTGAAGAGTCTTTCGAAAAATGGGAGTTCGCAACACTTGCCATTCACCCCCTAGTGCTTTTATCCTACAAGAAGATTAAGGTTGTTAGATTAGATCGTGGTGGTGAGTACTATGGTAGATCTAACGGATCAAGTGAACAACGTCCTACGCCATTTGTAGAATACCTTGTAGAGTGTGGAATCGTGGCGCAATACAGCATACCTAGTAACCCTCAACAGAATGGTGTAGCAGATTGACGAAATCAGACCTTAAAAGACATGGTGAGAAGTATGATGACATTTTCTTCTCTATTAGAGTCTTTGTAGGGGTGAGACACTCAAGATTGCATTGTACTTACTCAATAGAGTTCTTAGTAAGGCGATAACGAAAACCTCATACGAGCTATGGAAAGGTAGAATGCCTAATATTAGACATCTACATGTCTAGAGTTGTCCAGCTGAGGCTAGGCTCTATAAGCCTAACAAAAGAAAATTGGACGCAAGAACCATTAGCTGTCATTTTGTTAAATACTTTGAAAACTCAAGAGGTTTCAAGTGTTTCAACCCCTTGAGTACATCCTTTTTTGAGATAAGTAATGTCAAATTCATTGAGAATAGTGAGAGAGATAAAGTTAGAAAAATATCATTTGAGAAAAATACTGGTGATCCTAATATAATAATTACTGATGCAGTTGATAGTGAAATGATTATCATTCCACATACAGTTGAAACTGCACAACCGGAAGGAGTAGTGAACCATGATATTTCCATTTTACCTCCAATGCAATTGGAGAGTATGTCAACTCAAATAGAGGTATTCCCTCCTACGGTTGAGCATGACTCTCAACCACCTCAAAATCAAGTGTCACTAAGGAGATCCATGAGGGAAAGGAGATCTACTATGTCACATGATTATGTGTATCTCCAAGAGCATGAGTTTAACATTGGGTTGGAAGATGATCTCAAATCCTTCCAAGAAGTCAAACAATGTCCTCATCCAAAAAAAATGGATCAAAGTTATAAGGGAAAAGATGAAGTATATGGTGAACAATTAATGACGTTTGAGAACTTGTCGAATTTCCTAAAGGGGTGAAACCTGTTGGTTGCAAATAAATATTTAAAACCAAATGGGATTCACATGACAATGTTGAAAAGTGTAAGGCATGTCTAGTCGCCAAGGGATTCACTTAGAAGGAGGACATTGATTATAAAAATATTTTTTTGCCGGTTTCGATGAAAAATTCCCTTAGAGTAATCATGACACTTGTAGCTCATCATGACCTAGAGCTACACCAATAGATGTTAAAACTGTATTTCTTAATGAAAATATTGATGAAACTATATACATGGTGTAGTTGGAGAACTTTAAGTCGGGATATTCAATGCACCTAGTATGTAAATTAAGGAAATCCATTTATGGTTTAAAGCAGACATCTCATCAATGGTACCAAAAGTTTGATCAAGTGATTTCTTTATACGGTTGTAAGGAGAATCTAGTTAATCAATATTTATATATCAAGTTTAGTGGGAGCAAGTTTATTATACTTGTTTTGTATGTAGACGATATTTTGCTGCAAACAATGATAAGGGTTTGTTGCTAGAAATCAAGTCATTTCTATCAGGTGAATTTTAAATGATCTTAGTGATGCATCATTTGTCTTAGGTATACAGATTGTTCGTGATCATTCAAAGTGCACCTTTGGACTATCACAAAAGGCTTATATAGAAAAAGTGCTCATTCGGTATAACATGTAGAATTGTACTTATGTCAAAGGGTGATAGTCTTAGCTTGCAGCAATGTCTGCGCCTTGAATTTTAGATTAAGGAAATGCAACAATTCTCTTATGCATCGACAATAGGAAGTTTAATGTATGCTCAAGTTTATACGCATCTAGATCTTGCGTATATTATGGGGATGTTAGGAAGATATTTGAGTAACCTTAGGCCAGAGCATTGAAAAGCTATAAATAGGGTTATGCAGTATTTGCAAAGAACTAAGAATTGCATGCTCACATATCAAATATCAGGTCATCTAGAGATCATTGGATATTCAAATTCTGATTTTACTGGATGCTTAGATAGTAGGAGGGAGGTTCACCTCAGGTTATGTCTTCATGCTGGCAGGAGGGGATATGAATGTAGAACCTTATCACAAGATTAGATATCATTTGGGATATTGACAAGACATTGAGGATCAACTTTGATAATAAAGCTACATAATTATATTCCAAGAATAATCGAAGTTCGTCGAAATCTAAACATATCGACATAAAATTTTTGATGGTTAAAAAAAGGATTCAGAGTTGTTAGATTATGATAGAACATATAAGAATAGATTCCATGTTAGCGGATCCGCTCATCAAGGGCTTATTACTCAAGGTGTTTCATCAACATGTGATGAATATGAGGGCTCTTCCTTTTGATGAAGTACTCATTTGGTAGAAATCTGTATTTTGGTGTAATGCTCTATATTAGTGAACACATGTATTTTTGGCTTATTGTACATACTAAAGTTTTTACATGTGTATGCAGTTTTGACTCTCTGACATAAAGACATCACTATTTACTATTGCGATTTTGCATACGGTATTTGTAAATATGATGTAGGACTCAATTTTGAGTCGTAAGGTTGAATCATGATTTATCATTATGGTTTAACATAAAGTATTGGTAAATATGATTTGGATTCGATTTGGGTCAAAGGAGGACTCTTGAGAATAGACATGTACATATCACATTCATGTCATTCTCATACTACACATCCACATTTAATATATATTATTAATGAGATTAGTACTATGATTACTATTTGGTCTTGTTACAATTATAGTAACTCTGACTTTTTTAGTCCTGTACTAATTGAATTAATGGATCAGATTGTTTAAGGGGGTATTTAACCCATAAAGTTTTGGCATATTGAGTTCAACTAAGGTATTGTGGGATGTATATGATATTACGTATAGCCCAAGTGAGAGATTGAAGGATTAAGTCTCCATAAGATGGGCTAATACGAGATTAATAACAACACACAACAATTTTGTCATAAGGAATTAAGCCTCAATTAAGTGATATAATGCTTTAAGCATGAAGGTGTGTAGATTATTGGATATGTATTCAATGTGTAAATCCAATAATCCGGTTCGTTAATATTAATAGGTTGTTAATAGGTTATGAACTTTTATGGTGGATGGACCCTCCAAGATGAGCTTGGTATATAAGAAGAGAAGGTTGATTCAATTGGGCATGTTATGTAATATCATAGATGATGAGAAATTAAAACGATTAAAATTTGATATAATTTAATTTAATTAGGGATATAATAATAATATAATTGATAAATAATAAGGAAATAAAATTATAGGAATATATAGAATTTATTAGAAGTTTTCTAGAAGTTTTTGAAATTTAAAATGAATTATTTGAATATTTTATGAGGATACTTAGGTTTTAGGAAAACATGTTTTAATTATCTATTTAAGTTACGAGTTGAAAATATAAATTAACCTAAGTCCAGAAAATCAAGTCACTATGTGTCACCTTCGTCGTTCGCCACTCACGTGCATGCGACGTTGTTTCACCACATGATCGACCGGTGTCGCCCTCGGCGCATCTGATTGCAAGTGACATTTCCTTCGAACATCGCATGCTCTCCTCCACCGCCCCTCCCACGCGCACTCTCGGCGTTGTTTCGCCGCTTCGCTCCACCGCCGGAGCAACTAGTATCATGTCGCATTCTCACTTGCGAGGAAAACAGTGGCGAGCAACTGCTACCACTACTGGCTCACGAGCAATCGCGACTGCTATTGGCCAATCAACAGTCGTTAGCTCGAAATTTCCGAAATCAAATCATCACTACTGTTGACCGATCGGACACCGTCCTGCCTACCCCCGACTATGCAACACCGCCACTGCAAACCGTCGGCCGTCGACAGAGCTGCCACTGTTCTCCCAAATTCACGTCGAGAACCACTACCGGAAACAACGGTAACAATAAGATTTATTTGATTTGAGTTATGCTTTAAAGTAGGATTTAATTGGAAAAATTAGGGCTGGATTAATGATCGATTAACTGAGGGTTACGGTAATTGGGGTACTGTTCATACTACAACTAATTACCAGATTAACTATCAATTAGGTAGATGATTAATTAATAGTTAATTACTGGATCAATCAACTTAAATGGAATCATGTAAGTGTTGAATAATAGCTTACAATTGACACGGTTAATTAATTAGTTGATAAGTTGATAAATTGTTATATTTGTAGATTTATGTAATTGATTAATTGTAGCATTAGTTAAATGAGTTACCATTTAATTGATTGATTAATTAGGTGATTAACTAATGGCTAATGTATTAAATTGTTAAATAATAATCTTGTAGAATGATTAACGGTTTTGATCACATTATTATTGGGTAGGGGAATTTAAATAACATATCCTTGATTAATTGTTTAAAGGTGATGATAATGATCAATACTAATTAAGTAGAGTTATTGATAAATAGATTAATCATTATTGGGATAACTAAAGGATTAACGAATTAATTGATTTGTTAATTATGAATAGACAATTAATCTGATGAGTGGGGATTAATACGAGATTTAATTGTTAGTGATTAATTAATTCACTTAAGGTTACTAAAGTATTAGTTCGATTTATAACTGATTGGATGTCAAGTAGAGCTAATCGGGTTATTAATTAGTAGTCAATTGAACTAATAACAAGATGAATAGTTGATTAATTAATAAGGTTGTTAATGAACATTGATTATAGATTCTTAGATTTTTCATATACCTTACTTGTAGAGTTGAGCTCGAGGCAGACCCTCGGACATGAAGATGGTTATGACGTTCTACAAATAAAGACGAGTAGTTCTCCCTTGATCTCTTTAGCATTTTTGACCTTAGTGCATGATTCTTGTTATTGTTATTTATTAAGAAGCATTTACTTATTTATCCTGACTCCACTCTAGTTATTTCTTAAGTTTGATATCTTTGTTGCCTGATCTTGTTTTAGTCTATGTGATATCTATGCAGTCTCGATTATTTTCATACTTGGGTTGATCTTATATATAGGGTATTACCAGACCATGGTACAGACCATGGTATAGTTATAGAATTATGCTCGCGTATTTATACCGTAGTAGTTATATATTTAGACTCGTGCCTATATGTTAGTGATATCATACCGTAGTATAGTCATTTACTTAGGCTCATGCTTATATGTTAGTGATACCATACCGTAGTATGGTGAGATATTTTAACTAGGCCTTGTTGGTTATTAGGCTCATGCCTATACATTAGTAAAATCATACCGTAGAATAAGATATTGAGTATCCTATTAAGCCATATTTGTTATTTAGGCTCGTGCCTATGCATTAGTAAGATCATACCGTAGTATAGGATATTGAGTATCCTACTAAGCCCCTTTTTGTTATTTATGCTTGTACTTATACGTTGATAAGACTGTATCATAGTATAGGATATCAAGTATCCTACTAGAACGGTGTCGGTTATTTAGGCTTGGGTCTATACGTTAGTAAGATTATATAAAAGTATAAGATAACAAGTATCCTACTAGAATCGTATTGATTATTTAGGCGTGCCTATACGTCAGTGAAATCAGACCATAGTGTAGCTTGTAGAGATCTACACTTGGATGTGATTATTATTGCTTATTTTCTTATTTTTATTTTATATGCCTTACATTAGGGCCCATGGGACCCATCTGTGGTAACATGTTGTTGTTCGTAGTCCGTAGCTAGATAGTTACCCCACCCTATTTGCCCACGAGACTTATTCGTGGTAGCATGTCATTGCGTGCAAACATGGTTATATGTACACCCTATATGTTATTGCGTGCAAACATGATCATATGTACACCCTGACTGCCCATGAGACTCATTTGTGGTAGCATGTTGTTACTTGCAGTTAGTAGCTAAATAACTATGTACACACTCTAACTGCCCACAAAACTCATTCGTGGTAGCATGTTGTTGCGCGCAGTTAGTACTTATTATGTGCTTGTTATGTGCAGGATTGGATGTACATGTTGTACACTTCGTTTATTTGTTATACTTGGTTGATCAAGTCAATAGAGGTTTATATGGTTGTGTATGCTTTTGTTAGCGTATGATTATATTAGTGCATTTACTTTTGTTAGCAAATATTATTACTGAGACTACTCCCTTTGACTCCTTACACTATGTAATTCATGCACTATCTTTCTTATATCTGCTGAGTATTTTATACTCACAATCCCTTGCTTTTTCTTTCATTTTCAGGTTAATAGGTAGAGGATATGTCGTGTCGCTCAGAGGTCATTGCTGCCAATCCCATATTACTTCGATATGGTTCATTTTCAATGTGTCGTTAGGGTTCTATTTTTAATTTGGTTTTCTTTAGTAATTGTTACTTGATATTTGCTTTGGTTTCATTGTTTTCTTCTTTTATATATTTTAAAAAAAAATTAAAGTCGTGCATGCATGCAAATCCTTTACTTTTACCTATATAAATATATATATCTTGGATTTCTTTCTTTATCTTTGCGGTGTTGATTGTGTATCATGTTGTATCAGATTTGTCACTAGGGGATATTGTCCGGTTTGGCAGACAAGTATACCATTGGAGCATGACATGTTCGGATTTAGCTTTTCTTCTTCATTCTTGGACTCTTCCTCATTGAGACCAAGCTTTTGGTTATCACCCACTCTTGCAGAAGACTCCGCTATTCTTGCAGGAATTTGTATGATAATAAGTAAAGATCAATGACTCTTGAGATAGATTCAGCTCGCTTTCGCTTGTCATTGCATTCAATTTCAATTTTTTCTTATTGATGAATGATAACTAGATTCTTTAGATGATGCATGATATGATATGGTTAGGAATACAAGAAGAATAAATAACTCATTATCATTATCATCGTGTCATCTCAGAGTAATTAAGTGTTACAAGTGGCAAATATGGTTAGGAATTTGAGCAAAAGTGATATCCAGAAGATAGTTAAAGCTAAAAATAAAAAGAAAGAGAAGAAGAGAGTTGTAAGATGATTCAATTGTTATCAAGAAGAGCATGTAATGAAAAATTGCCCAAAATTGAGAAAGTGAAAAGAAAAGGTAGAGGAGGAACTTTCACTTGGGGCATAAGAATAATTAACTAGTACTTACTCTTCTTGTAGATAACTATTAGAAACCATTGCTAGTTTGAGTAAATCCTTATGAAGGGCTAAAAGAAAAATAAGGATCTAAAGAAATTAGTTAACTCATTTGAGATTAAACTTAGCTCATTTCTATTTCCTTGTGAAAAAATACACGAGCATGATCAATATCAAGTTAAGGAACTTGAGAGGTTGAAATGAAAGTCTTAAATCACATGTAGATAACAAAATTCATTTGAAATTTTTTACAACTCTAGATATTTAGATATGATAATTGAAAATCAAAAGGTTAACTATAGCAAAGCTAATTTAGGATACAACTCAAAATTTAAATAAAAAACTTATTCATCGATAATAGTTAGAGGTTAACCCAAGAACCTATAACATGCACCTTCAAGGAATGCAATTAGGAAAAGGCTAAGAAAATGCTCAAGAAATAAATTATCTAGTGGCTTGATTTGAAGTCTTTGACTAAGGAGATATTGGTCCCAAGTCGAAGTATGCATAGGTGTACAGGGGTGCAATTAGCCAAGTGAAGGAGAAAACACCAATTAGATTTTGTCAATTGAAGGTGAGTTCAATCAACTAGAGAATTTTAGTCGATTGGAGAGTTGATCATGTGCAAGCATTCGATGAATAGAATGTTTATGTTCAAGCACCAATGACTAAATATGGTTTCTATTGAATTAGAGAGGATTTTCAGTTGACTAGTGATAGTTAGTTTGCTTCCAACAATAATATTTGTTCGATCAATCAACTATTGTAGAACTTATTATATAAATATATCGAGAGTTTAAAGCCAACATTTTTGCACTAAAATATTCTCCTATCTTAGAGTAATTTAATATTTCAATTTCACAAAGCTAAAAGTAAAACACAATTAGAAATGTCTACTAGGAAATATTATATATAGGAATGCAATAGAATGTCATGTATAATAACAATAAATTAAGAATATCATACAATGTAAAAAAAAATATGTAACATATGCATGAGTAATAGATCAAGAAGGGAGGTGTAATATTTCGAGCTAGCAACCCAATGTTATGTTTTATAAGCGAGGTTGAACATGAGACCCTCTCACTACACGAAAGATATACTTCCAGTATCATTCGCTACTACTATCATTTTATTGAGCATGTTAAATGAGATAGTAACATTGCATGTATCACCAATAGCAATACCAATAACAATAAGCAAGTGGATAATATTTGATGCGGAAGGTAATCAAGAGGTATCACGTGACAGAGAAATCAAGAGAAGTCGATAATGTTGTTAAGGTGATGTAGCCGTGTGTCCGGCTCTTGGAGGCCCCGGCTTCTGGTGGTCCTGTCTCTCCGTAGTTCTTCGATTGAGGCACCGGCTCTTGGTGGTCCCGTCTCTCTATGCTTTCTCGGTTTCTAGCGGCCCCGGCTCCTAGCGTCACGTCTCTCCATGGTTTCCTAGTTCATAGCGGCCCTGACTCCTGGTGTTATGGTCTCTCCATGGTTTCCCGGTTCCTAGCGGTCTCATCTCTCCGTGGTTCATCGGTTCCTAGCGGCCCTAGCTCTTGGCGATCTCATCTCTCCGTGGTTCCCCAGTTCCTACGGCCCCGGCTCCTAGCGGTTCCATCTCTCCAATTTGTGTGGTTTCTTCCGCATAACTTGGAACGGATAGCCGTTGCTCGTAGAAGACGTGGGCAATGTAGTCATTACCACGCGGAGAACATGGGAAACAACATCATTTACTTCGAGTAAATGACTAATGAATGAGGTAAGTGAGAAACACAGAACACATGGAGGACATGAATCCCCATACCCATACGACCCTATAAAGATCTGTTTGTCCCCACAGGCACAGGTATGCACATACACACATCCACAAACTCTTGATATTATTCGTCTTTTTCACTCTACGAGACACTAACTTAAGCGTCAGAGTGATTACGCCGGAAAATCTCCTGGTCGTCTCTCTAACTCCTTTTCCTTTGTTCACCCTGTAGACAGGTCTGGAAGATCTCGCCCTCTCTGCAAACCCCTCCTATTACTTGGCGATCGACGATCAAAGTCAATATAGATGCCAACTCACGGGTGAATAATCTGTCGATGATCCTGGATAGGATCAATATTAATCATGTAGCATATAAGTTAAAATAAGATTATGATTATAATATATATTATGAGAGTAACATATAACTTAAGCAAATAATAAGCATGAAATAAGTCATGGACTAGAGAAAGTTAGTAGGTTAGTGAGTTTAGGTTAAAAAATAGAACTTAAATATATGAACTTATAACTAATATGAGCAAAAAAAATTTAAAAGAAAAAGAAAAAAATGCATAAAAATAATTGCAACATTTTTAGTGGATCACACATCTCCAATCTAGATAATATAGTAGAGAATAGGATCCCAAAACTGTTAGAAAAATTATGTGCTTTTTGCTCATTAATTATATTTTCTTTTGGAGGTTCTCCATTACTTGATAATTAAATTGGTCAAGTTAGACAGAAGGTAGTTTTCAAGGAATTTTTTAACACTTGAGTCACCTCTAATGGCTTATTAATTATATATATTTCATGATGAGCTGGTCAGCATCTATTTTTTAGGTTGTCACTTTATTAAAAGGAAAAAAGGGTTTACTTGAAGGCAACAAACACTTAAAGTCAAAGAATGATAGGTGTGTTAAGATTATGACACTTGACCTAATTTATTCTTATGTCCTTTTACTTTGTGGAATCTTGATTATTGCCAAACATTTTCTTCTCTTTTTCTAAAGACCTTGAGATTGCATCATTAAGGATGCATTAATATCACTTTGTTTATTACAAACTCTAAGCTAGTAAAGTTATTAATGTGTTTAGTGGGTGGATAGTGTGGTAAGTTTATTATTAAGCTACAAAGTCATAGTTGTTGGAACAATGATTATCCGATTTGAGGGGACTGAATTTTTTTTGCCATTGCTCTTCGATTGCGTTAGACAATCTTTGCTTTAAGATTGTTGTCGGAGATGAATGAAAATTGCTGAATCTAAAAAAATTAATTTATCTAGTTTGTCAAGATGGACTTAACCTGCTAAACTATTTCTATTCAATGTTTAATCTATTAGTCAATCAATTAGGCACGCATTTGACTAACGTAAAGTCAAAGTTCAATGGTTATTTTTGGTACTCTAGTTGATTGGAGACTTTTTCCATCAATTAGAGGCAACTAAAAGGTAATAATCAAGGGCTTTGTTTATAAGACCTTAGAAAAGATTTTGGGTATTAAGGTCTTACAAACCATTCCCTAATGTACTTAGCTCAAGTAGAATAAGAGTCCAAAAGGATACAAGTTCTCAGACAAGGTTGAAGGCTTCATCTTCATTAAACTCTTGGTAATCTCTCGTTTACTTGGCTCTCATTGTCTCTGAGATGAGAGATGAGGTTTTATAGTTTAGAGAAATATTGTTTAGGATTAAGCTCATGGACAACTTTGTGATTGAATTAAGGTGTTTACCAAATTGTCTCATTTCAAGGGGTGGTTTAGTGAAATATGCAAGAGTGATCTATTGGACGCGTCATAAGTCGTGGATCTCTGAACCATGCTACATTCATTGCTAGCATCATGTATTTTTATATTTCATTTACTTACATTGTGTATATAGTTGACACGACTTTGAATATACAGACGAGCACTCATGCTATTAATCCTTTTTTTTAATTTTTTTTTTATTTTTTGCAAAGAATCAATGGTTTGGACACGAAATCTATTCACCTCTTTTAGCTAGCCATAGTAGATCCTATAAAATTGTTGCAAGAGGAGAAAACACCATAATGTCATACAATGACTATAGATGCCCCCTCGTTGGAGTCATGAGATACAATCAGATTATAGAAGAAATTTGATAGTTAAAAACAAATTTAAATTGGACATTTTGAGTTGAAACAAAAATGAACTCTTAATTTTGGGTTCAATGGAATTGTAAAAACCCAGGGTTATCTCTATATAAGGTAGGAGAATCCTCGCCTTTCATTGTCAAGAAAATAATGATAAATTATTACAATAAAAAATTTCCTTTAACAAAGGTGAGTAAGCTTTCTCATGCCGCTATGGATTTTTTATGTGCTTCTTAGTAAGGACGGAATCAAAAAAAAATAATCATGGGGGCTAAATTGCATAGATAATTTTTTTTTTGCAACTAAATAAATATATTTAATAATTAAAATTTTATATCAACAATGATAGAAATACATGAAAGAAAAAAACAATATCGTTTGATTTAGTTGGCTACTGTCGGAGAATGAGCTATGTGGCAGGCCGACGACTAAGCGTAGGCTGCTGCTGGTGTCTATGGGGGGCTACAAAAGTGGCTCCCTCAGCCTCCTCAATGCGTCCACCCCTGCTTACCAGATATATTTAAGTTGAAATAAGAATTTAGATAAGAACCTAATGCAAATTATTGCAAAATTATAATTTTTGAAATTCATTTCCTTTCAAATGAGGAAAAAAAGGATGAACACCTAATATTTCACATAATACTTAATGAGATACTATGATTTTATAATCATCATGCAATATATATAAGTTGTTAGTTTTTCTTCTTTGAGATATCATTTTAGATTTTTCTTGTTTGAGATATCATGTTAGTTATTCATGCTTATCATATCAAATTAGTGAATCTTGTTTTGAGATACTATATTCTTTTTTGATATATCATGTTAATTGTTCTATTTGAGATATTATCTTAGTTGTTCTTGATGATGCTTGATGTCATGATAGTTAATCTTATTCCTTTTATTTATTTATTTTTATTTATTTAGCGTCAAGTATTCAAATCTTCGATTCAATTAATTCTGAGAATGACTGATTCGATTTCATGAAAATTTTTCACCGGCCACAAGAATAAATCGGAGAAGCACATGTGAAGGATCATCCTGACAACCAGCATTTTCGAGTCCGCTATCCAACAACAACAACAACAACAACCGAGCCTTATCCCACTATCTGGGGTCGGCTATATGGATCCTTTTACGCCATTGAACTCTATCCCCTACTATATCATCATCTATATTTAAATAAATTTTATCTT
>JBBUKS010000113.1:10015758-10037628 GCA_038050645.1 Hedychium gardnerianum | reverse complement strand
AAGAGTAGTATTCTCTATATCATCTCACTATCGATTCAAACAATCGATATGATATAGATTAGAACTAGCTACCCAAGAGCATTATTATACTTAGTTATTTGACACTAATATAAAGTAAGTATAATGACCAAAAACCATGCTTTTATTAATAATAGAATATGATACAAAAAGTCCTTAGTCATTCATCACATAATTGGCTCTAGGGCTTCTACTAACAATTTCTCCAATCGATTCCGCGACCTCCCTTTTTCCTTACGACAAACCCTCATCCAATTGATTGGTTGCCACCAATCAATTAGCTAATCGATTAGGAAAGCTTTTGTGTGCCCAATAGAGGTTATTAATTGATTGACTCATTCAGTCAATCGATTGACACGTTGCCCAATCGATTAGCTTTAGCTTATGCCACATGTCAAGTCCTCCTTGACCCACGTAGACTTCCAATCATGTACCAAGTGTTCAGCTCCCAGCTGACCCATCTTGGACTTGACCTAGTTTCCAACTAGGTTTGCTTAGTCTCACTAGGATTTTTCTTTTGTGCCAAGTGTTCAATTCTCAGCTGACCCATCTTGGGCTTAACCTAGTTCTCAACTAGGTTTGCCTAGTCCCACTAGGACTTCTCCCTTATCCCAAGTGTTCAGCTCTCAGCTGACCCATCTTGGACTTAACCTAGTTCTCAATCAAGTTTGTTTAGTCCCACTAGGACTTCCAATGCCTAGCCCCGTTAGGACTTTCATTACCTAGTTCCCAACTAGGTCTTCCATTTACCTAGCCCCACTAGGACTGTCGTTGCCTAGTTCCCAACTAGGTCTTCACTGCCTAGCCCCGCTAGGACTTCCACTGCCTAGCCTCGCTAGGACTTCCACTACCTGGTTCCCAACTAGGGTTTTCATTGTCTAATTCCCAACTAGATCTTACCTCTTGCCTAACCTTAATTAGGACTTTCACTTGTCATCAAGTATTCGGTCAACCTTAATCTACTTGACATCTTTCTCACATATTATTCAAACATCAAAACTCAAGCTCGAGCCATCCCGAGTTAGTCAACTTGGTCAAACATAACCCGAGGATGATTGCACCAACAAAATCTACATAGAACAACTTGAAGGGTTTTCTACTCAAGGGAAAAATAAAAGTTTATAAATTAGTAAAGTCGTTATATGGTTTGAAATAAGTTCTAAAATAGTGATATGAAAATTTTGATATAGTCATGAAGGAAAGTAGATTCAAAATTAATGAATGTGACATATGTGTCTATGTTTAAGCTACAAAAAATGGCTATATTATCTTATGCCTTTATGTAGATGACATACTTATCATAAGATAATTAAATTCACTAAAAATATGTTGAACTCAAGATTCGATATGAAAGATATGAGCCTAACTAATGTAATTCTTAGAATCAAAATTCTTAGAATATCAGAAGAACTTGTTCTGAGTCAGTCTCATTATGTGAACAAATTTCTTAAGAAATTCAACAAAGATGATTCTGTGTTGGCAAAAACTCCAATAGATACAAATTAGCATTTATCAAAAAATAGAGGTGAGAGTATTTCTCAAGTAGAGTATTCTAGAATTATTGGAGGTCTAATATACTTGATGAGTTGTACAAGATTAGATTTAGCTTATACAATGAGCTAACCAAGTAGGTACACAACAACAACAACAACAACAACAACAACCAAGTAGGTACACAAGTAATCTCAATATTAAATATTGAAAAGGGATAATAAGAGTTTGAGGTACTTAAGGTATACTCATGATTATGGGTTGATATCCTACTATGATTAAAGGATACAATGATGCAAATTGGATATCTGATATGAAAGACTCAAAGTCTACTAGTGGATTTTTATTTACATTAGGAGGTGCAACCATTTCGTGGAAATCTGCTAAGCAAACTATAATAATCAGATATATAATGTAATCTGAGTTTATAGCCCTTAATAAGTGTGGTGAGGAGGCTGAATGACTACATCAATTCATAGAAGATATTCCTAGATGATCGAAGTCTATACTAGCAATTTGTATACATTGTGATAGCTAGTCAGCTATTGGACGGGTGTAGAGTCATCTGTATAATGGTAAGTTTAGACATATATATATCATAGACACAATACTATTAGATAACTACTCTCAACTGATGTTATCACTATTAACTATGTAAAGTCAAAGTATAATTTGATAGATCAATTAACCAAGAGATTAAACAAAGAGTTAGTTGCAAACTCATTGAAGGGAATGAGATTAATGCCTATGGAAAAAGTTGGTATAAAGGAAATCTAACCTATGATGACTGGATTCCTAAGAATTAGATTTAATGGGACAACCTAACTGCATTGTTTTAGTAGATCACTATGAAGGAATTACCAAATGAACTAGTCATACTCGTCAAGTGTGAAGGTTAAGCATATGACTTTTAATAATTCATATACTTTAGAACAGAGTAATGTGGGTTACTTTTGATTAAGAGATCACTTATGTGAGAACGAAGTAGGGTCACATCAAAGATAATTAAAATACACAATTCTTGAAACCTCTCATAAAACCAAGGGAGTGTTCATGGCCATAATGAACACAATCATAAGAACTAAATTATATCAGGGAGAGTCCTAGATGAGACATGTCATCATTCACACAAACAACATAATAGTTCAAGGGCATCACATCTCCTGAGCAACTGGTAAAGTAAACATATCTTCATAAAGGAAGGTTAAAAGGGTAAACCTTACCTATCCTATTTATGATGCAACTATTGAATGCTATCACCTACACTTTCATTTTTTATTCATGTGGGGGATTGTTGAAAAAGTAAAGGAAAACTAGAAAATGGACTCCAATGCAAATGGAAGTTTAGTCTCACATTGGGAGTTTTGGAGAAACATAGTTGGTTTATATTGAATCACAATTTTTTATGTTGTGAATATGTATGGACAAGAGGCTCTCTCTCATACATGCGCCCACATGAGAGAGGTGTAAATTTAGAGTCTGGATTGTATTAAACCCAGTTGATTCGTGTGTGAGTGTGACCTATGCAAGTCGAATATCTGATTGGTAGGAGGAAAACTTGCCCAAGCAACTCAGCCAATGTTTTACCAGTTGGACATTATTTTTGTCTGCCTCAAGTGTGTAATAGATATATTAATGGACAATCTGAAATAGTCAGACGTTAATGGCTGACTTGTAGCTGCTCGGACTGTAACCACCATGTCATTAATGACCATTTGTTGCTGTTATCAGCTAGCTAGGCAGAGGTAGTCAATGGCCATTGCTCAGCCATTAAAAGGTGGATTTAATGTTGCCAAGGTTACGAACTTATAAAAGAAGGCTCCTATCTGAGGCAAAACATAGAGAAGAATCCATCCAACTCCTTCCCCATGTTCTCCACATCCCTATGGGGCAACCCTTCTTGGCAACATTTTGCTTTCCCGGTGATAGAATTTGAGTATGATGTAGTTCGCCACAAGTAGTTAGCACTTGGTTGCTAACGTGGTTGAGTTGTTGTATTATGAGAAATAGACGTCTGTGTGAACCTCTAAGCACCACCTTAGAGGGAATAAAATTAATTTATATAAATTGTATTTAACATAGGGCTCAATAGTGCTCAACACACCTCCCCACTCGGCTTCCCTGTCTTGCCTTCCTACTCGACAGGTTGACCTTCACACTTGGCCTCCTTGCTCGACCTTCCTACTCGATAGGTCGGTCTTCCCGGTTTGACAACTTGGCACCTCCTTGCCTGGCTTCCCACTCGGCACCTCTCTGTCCAACCTCCCAACTTTGGCAATTCGGTCACTCGGCCAACTCAGTCACTCAGCAACTCAGCCCACTCGACACTCGACTACTCAATCACTTGCGCTACTCAGCCACTCGATAGCTCAGCAATTCAACCACTCAGTCACTAAACCACTTGACACTTGGCCAGCTAAGCAGCTCAACCTTCTTAAGCAACTTGATCTTCTTCCCTCACAGCTTGGCCTTCCTTGGCAGCTTAGCCTACCCAGCTCGGTCTACCCATCTCGATAACTTGGCCAACCCATCCCAGCTCGATAACCCTGCCTCCCGCCTTGGCCTTTCCTACTCGAAGTTTAGCAGGTCGAATTCATCTTCAGTCTGAATTTTAAATTTAATAATTTTTTAATTCAATAATTTTTTATTTATCTTTGGTAATAACCTTAAAGCAAAGATTGTCCAATGGACATGATACACATTTCAATACATTAATACAACTCAATACAAGTAGTCGGGTTGTTAATTAAATTTTCTTAGTTAGTAGAAGGAAAATAAACAAGATCTACCAAAGGGGTATATAAACTTCATAACGGGAAAGGAAGAAGACGGGAAAAAAACTTTAATTGGGAATGTTATAAAAAAAACTTTTTGGACTTTAAAAATTACCATATTGTTCTTTAATATTAGGTTTTACATCCTACATCTTAAAGAAACACCACATTTCTACTATGCACCTTGATCTTTAGGGTTTAGGGATGACTCAAAATATTTAGCAATTGGTAGTCACTATAGGAATAGATAAGACCATAATCACCCATTGAAACATGCCAGCATGGGTCCAACAATGGCGTCGATCTTGCCCCTGGGGCTATGATGCGATGATAAATAGTGGAACGGGCTCCTTAGGCAATGAGGGTTCAAATCTCACCTAAGACACATTACACCTGAGAAGTTCGAATAACTTGTGACATTGGGCCATCCGTCATGATTCATCTATATTTCTCATTTATCCTGGTGGCCGGTGGGAAACTTCCTTAGAGCCAGGTCGGTCACTTTTAGGATTAGTCAAATCGTAAGAGCTGGATACCTGAATTATAAAAAAAAATGGCATTGAACATTTGTTAACAATTTTGATGTTGTTAGATTGATTACATGGCTTTTGAAGTTTCACATTAATTTTAAGTAAGTTGATTTGGATCAATGACCTTATCTTTGTTAGGACCCGTGCGAGCTAGAGGAGGGTGAATAACTCTGATCGCTTCTCGTCTTGATATCGTGTTAGTCATTTAAATGTGCAGCGGAAACCTGAATCAATACCAATGCCACATGTACAATTCCAGGATTTACTTGGTATTCGCCTCTTAGATGACTAATCCAAGGTTTAGTCCTAGTGATCTTCCTCCACTATGAACTTCCTCCTTCTCAGAAACCTTTCTGAGGCGAAAAAGCCTCTTACAACCTTGTTCTTATAAGAACATAACAAGAAAACAAATACAAATGCAAATTAAAGCAAGAACAACTTTACAATGAAATATTGCTTTGAAAGTTTTCTTGCTGCTTGGAATAACCTCTTGTTAATCCGAAAATACACCAACACTTCGCTTCAGAATCTCCAAGAATCGGCTACTTCAAACCTCTTTGAAATCACCTTTTAAAGGCCGCTACTCGAGTTGATTTCTGCTTATCAATCGATTGATTTTATCAATCGATTGATTTTATCAATCGATTGATTTTATCAATCAATCGACTGATTTGATGAATTTGACTATTGAAACATATATAACGACTCTATTTTTGACCTATTTGACCATATCAATCGACTGATTTCCTAAATAAGTTGAGTTGATTTGCTTCTGTTTATTTTTGGATCAAATCGATTCGACTGATTTTTCCAACCAGTTGAATCGATTTGTTTCTAGATAATTATTAATCGATTGATTTTATCAACCAATCAAATCGATCTGAGATTCCAACCCAAATAGGAGCTCTCTTGAGTATCATTCGACTAATACTTCTATATCAATTGACTGATCTATGAATTTGATCATTCTAATGACCAAATTCGCTTAAACTTCTCTACCACCCTTGCATTCGATCCAACGATCAGTTCGGGTTTCCACCTCTCACCGAGAATTTGGTCCTCGACCTTTTTGGACTTTCCTTGCCTTGCATCCGACCTTACGACCTGCAAGGACTTTCTCTTGCCTAGTATTTGGTTGACTTTAACCTACCAGTACTTTCTTTGCTCGGCATCCGATCCATCATGACTAGCCGAGTCATCACCAAGTGTCCGGTTCTCCATGACCCACCTGAACTTTTCATCTCATGCCAAGTGTCTAGTCCTCCATGACCCACTTGAACTTTCCTTCTCATGCCAAGTGTCTGATTCTCCATAATCCACTTGGACTTTTCTTCTCGTGTTAACTCTTGGTTAGACTTCCAATCACCAAGTGTTTGATCAACCTTGACCCATTTAGACTTTTCGTCTCGACTAACTAACAACTTTTTGTCTCGACTAACTAACATATTGATCAAATATCAAAATTCAACTTGAGTCAACTCAAACTTGATCAACCTTGATTCATCGATTACACCAACAATCTTGGATTTATAGTTCTAATATCTATTATAGGTCATTGTACAATACAAAGTTTTGAATAAATTAGATTTAAAAACTCTATTAAGTGAACTAGCTAGTCAATCAGAAGTTCACATTATGCTCAAATTCAACATGCGAAAGTCAATCGATTTAACCAAATACCTTTAAACCACCGAAATTAAAATTATGGTTTGTGCAAACAAAGAGTTTTGGTCAATGATAAGTGACTAATGCTAACTAGAAGGTTGTATCTATTGAAACTAGATTTCTAGTCATAATTGCTGAAAAAAATATATATCATATATCCATAGGAGATTCCTTCTCCAATAGAGAACAATTATTTCCATTCAAATCACGGTAGAAAAACTCTAGACATTTTAAAACGTCAAAACATGTGTAAATCTAGTCTCATTCTCTTGTGATCTTTATTATTTTAGGCGAGACATAATCTCATTGGGTTGTGTGCATCACATTTACTAGTTTATATTTGTCGCACTCGCTCTTGTGACTATATCTAGTCAAACTTAATTGAAACATGAGGTCTTATCCTCGAAGTATTGAGGTTTTCCTTATTGTCTCGTATTGTTTAGAATATTTGGCTTGATTTATTAGATATGTCATAAGCTTAGAGTGGAAGTGGATATTTTGTATTATGATCTTTAGTATATATATATATATATTTTAATTTTGTGTATATCTTATTCTGTACCATCATGAATACCTGTTGAGGTAGTCATCTGTACATCATTAATCAAAATATATGTGATATGATCAGTGATCAGGATTATGTCATCTCAGCAAGTATACATGGTCGTACAGAATAAAGTGTGTAGACTATCAAAGCTCATATATAGTTTTGTTAGTCTGCACACCTTATCCTGCATAATCATGGGCACATGCTGAGGTGGTCACCTGCACATTATTGATCAAAATATGTATGATATGATCAGTAATCAGGATTATACCATTTCAGTAAATATACATGATTATATAAGATAAAATATATAGACTATCAAAATCATATATATATATATATATATAATTAGTTTGATTTTAATAACACATGACATACAAAGATGGATCTTACTGTTGTCCTGACTCTCAGTCATTTTATTATTATTATTATTCATGTAATTTTTTTATTTAACTCACTAAACCTCATTCTTTCCGCACTCAAATGTCTTTATAATATATTTTTAATGACACTAAAATTTTAGTGACATAATCAAAAAATACCTTATAAAGTGATGTGGTCTTACACCTCCTCACATTCTTGATATTTTATAATATTATTATACAATATCAATACTAAATCTTAATTTAGGGATATAACGATAATATAAAAATATCATGAAAAATATATTTTAAGAATATTTAATTATGCATTATTGTTATTATAATAAGGATAAATTTAAATGTCACATAAATTTATTTATTTTATTTATAAGTATCTTATAATTGTTTAGATATGTCATAAGCTTACAGTGGAAGCGGAGTCTTTAAATAATATTATATTATTTGTATTACCGTTACTATATATATATTTAATAAACTTCATGATATCTTAATTAATAGCATTGTAAAAATCAACTTCATGATATTAATTAATAGCATTGTAAAATATTTTTATTAGAGATGAATAATATTTTTGGCGATCAGTGGTTTCTATTTTTTTCATATATTAATCATTATTCGAATTAATTAGACTAGCTTTCATGATTTATCTTTTTCGTGTTGATCTTAAGAAGAGCTGACGAAGGTACGGAAGATGAGCATTTCACCTTTTTGCCATTATTAAAGAATATGAAACATTGATTACTAGATGAAAAATCGCTAGCATTTTTGAATTTATTCGGTAGACGAATCAAGAAAAAAGATTGTCTGCCTCTAGAATTGATCGAGCCCAAAATTATATCTAAATTATCAAAAAAAAAAAAATTATTATTTTCATGTGCCAAAGGGTTTATTGTGGTGAACAAAATTGATTGCAAGCTGATTTTATAAATTAATATATGTCTCATTTAGTCTCAATTTATGAAATATAAGTTAATTTATAATTAATTTGCACTTTTAAAATTATAATTTTTTTAAACTATTACACATATATGTTCCCATACTCTATTTTAGAGTTTACTTAAAGCCTCCTTTAGAATTAGAGTTTACTTAAAGCCTCATTTAGAATTAGAGTAATAATGAAATAATTTTCAAAATGTTTTTTTAATAATTTTTTAATCAAAAGGAGCATTGATAATTACTCATCAATAATAATTTCGTATTTTACTGATCGTGTAAGAAAGTTTTAATATTATTCATTTCACATACTCAATTTTTATAATTTCAAAAATATGTAACATATTTCCGTTATATCCCTTCTTTTTTTCAAAGAAATAATTACATAGATTCACGTGTGTACGTTTTCAAATTTTTATTCAACCTAATCAAAAACTTTACTTTTAATTTATATTATTGAATTCAAATATATTAAGAAGGCTTATATGAATATATTAATTTTGATTTAAAATGATTCAATTAAAAATTTAAAAATTTGATATTTTTTAAATTAAGAAAGTCATATGAATTTATTGTATTGACTAGTGATTATCATTGTCTTTATAAATTTTCTCAAATCTTTATAAATTTAAAATTTTATTATTCTTAATTTATATTATCAAATTCAAATCGATATCACTTTAAACTAAAATTAATGTGCCCTCAAATTTAAATTTAATAATATAAATTGAGAATAATAAAACTTCCTAAAGTGGTTAAGTAAAATTAGGGCCGTAAACTAGTCAAATCGAGTCAAGTTTTGGGGTGTTCAAGCTTATTTAATAAGGTAATCGAGTCAAACCGAGCCGAGCCCCAGCTTTTGAAATGATTATTCAAGCTTGACTTGGTTTATTTTTTATGAGTTTGAGTTTGTTTGAAGCTTGACTCGAGCTTGATTCGTTTAGATGTTATCGAGCTCTCGTTTCAAGCTTGGCTTGAATTTGGTTCGTTTAGATGTTATCGAACTCTCAATTCAAGCTTATTTGATTGTTTGAAATTTTTGTTTGTTTGATTGATTATTGAGCTTGATAATTCAAACTTATTTATTTATTTTATTTATTTAATATATTGATAAGAGTTTTATTAATGAATATAATTGTTCACGAACGTTGTTCACGAACATTAACGAACTGAACACATATGTGTTCAAGTTTGTTTATTTAATTTAACGAGTTGTTCAAGCTTGTTTATTTAATTGATCTTGTGTATATTGAATGAACATAAATAAATTCTTATCAAATTGAACATCAAATTTATTCATGAATATTTGATTCATTTATAGTCTTCAAATAAATGTTGATAATAATTTATTTTCTTCCACGAGGTTAAGTGCATTACATATTTCAATAATTACACTCACTTTTTGTGGGCCCGTGCCAAATCTAATCGGTTCGGTGAAAAGAATCAATTATGGCAAGTGCTATAATAAATACTTTTGCGGACCCTCGAACCCGATTGGCACATTTATTGAAACCTTCTGGACCCAACTGAAATTTTCCTTATTTTAGGGGGAAAAGTAGAAATTTCAATTTGGGCCTAATATTTTTAGAGTCACAAATTAGGGTATAACATATTATTAAAGAGAGAAAATTAAAAGTATCTGAAAAAATATTCTTCGTTTAAAAATTATTAAATAACATCCTACCATATAATAATACTTTTTTACGACTAAAATTACATTACAAAAAATTACTCCACCATAAAAATATAATTTTAAGGGGCACAAACAACAATTTATAGTAAATTTGAGAAATACATGTATTGAATACAAAAAATTTCAAAATAAATTAGACAGAAAAATTAAAAGAGTTCCTTTTTGTCTATATTATTAAAAAAAATATTCCTCTTTTAAAATTTATTAATAATACAGAAGAATATTTCAGTATCAAATTATAATGAAATGTTATTTTAATAATTTTTAAAAGAAATACACTAATTTAATTGGCGATATACAAAACATTAAAAAAATGTTTTTTTTTCTTTAATATATTAAAATAAATTTGTGAGTGAATTTAAAAATATTAAAAATCATAAACTTAGCTAATTTATAAATCAATTTGTGAACACTTTTCTCCTATAAATTAGTTTTAAGTTGTATTTTAAGATCGACTTTCCTTTTCTCTTTGTTTTTGGTATTTGTCACTGCTTTTCACTGATCCGGCGGAACGGAAGGGAAGGGAGAAGAAGTAGGAGCGATGGGCGGCGTCGCGTCGTCGGTGGCCGCGAAGCTGGCCTTCTTTCCACCTTCGCCGCCGTCGTACGAGATGGTGACGGACCCCATGACGGGGATGTTGAGGTTGAGCCGCTTCCCCCACCGTGAGAACGTGGAGGTGCTCCGCCTCCCCACACGCCGAGGAACCCAGATCGTGGCCGTCTACGTCCGGAATCCCATGGCGAGCTCCACGCTCCTCTATTCCCACGGCAACGCTGCCGACCTCGGCCAGATGTACGAGCTCTTCCTCGAGCTCGGCATCCACCTCCGCGTAAACCTCTTTGCGTACGACCACCATTGCCCTTACTCAGCTCAACTCTTTCGATCTATTCGTAATGTTTTTCGTGCTGATGCCTAAAATCGGATCTTGACGAGGAGAAGGTTTGCCGGTCGATTGGTTGGAGTAAAGTCGAAATAGCCTTAGAATTATTTTTGGGTTTTGAATTATTAGATTCTGGTAAAGATCGTTTAGTGTTTGATTCTGTACTCCTATTAAGAATCGCTTTGCTTTACTAATCCTCACATCTATTTGTGGATTTGACATGTACAACTTGCAATGCTTCTGTCACCAATTATTAGACAATTGTAAGTGTACTCTTAGATATAAGGTCGTTTTCAGTTAACTTTAGGTTTTTGGGTGTAAAAAATTAAAAAGGCTACTCCATTGCCTTTATCTCGGATTATTTTATTCAAAACTGCATTTGAGGCTCAAAATTTTTAAAACAGTAGTTTTGTTTTTCTTTTTCGTTTTGGCTATAAAATTCATTCTTTTCTTGTTGTCTTGGATTCTGAAAAGCGACTTTTGATCTAAGCTCTTGTTCTCATGGGATCTGATTTGGTTCCTATTTTGCACTTGATTTGGGTTTAGTTGTTAGACTAAGCAGTGTGATGGTTTTAAATGTAAATAGTTCATGATGTAAAGGCCTTGCTCAATTACACCATAGATCTTTGATGCGTGAACATATTGTTTGGCTGTTTCTTTTATATTAATCTTGTGACCAACTGACAAATTTATGTGTATAGTTGTCTGTTAAATTTTACTTACATCTCATTTAATAACCTAAACTTTAGAAGTCTGAATCCTTCTAGTCTTGTCCTTTGATTCAGTTTAAGCTTGTACTTATAACTATTCTTGTCAAGTTCCATACCGTGAATCGGTAGTTTATGTTTGGTGCATCATCTGTGCTATCATGTAGCTTGTTTCTCCCCTCCCCCATGCACTGACGTTCAGGCTAGTAGTCACCCGTGATTTACCTCCTCTGTGTTGGTCCTGGGACGGCTGGCAGGGGCGCTGGGGGCAAGCGTTTCGTCTTTTTGCCACCATCTAGCTTGTTTCTCTCTTTGCAACAGCTTCCAAATAAGTTTTTTTTTTTTTTTTGGCATCAAGTGGTATTCAAAAGAGAAATTTATAGTCCTTATTGCAGTCAAGGGTGAATATCCTGTGAAAATAAATGGAGATAAAAGGACTGGAATTAATTTGTTGAGTAGTCATTTTATAACTATTTCTTTCTTCAACAATTGGAATTTTTTGCACAGAAGGAAGTAATGAGAAATATTTGTAAATAGGTTCCTGTTTCTTTGTGTTATAATACAGTTTATTTGGCATTTGTTTATGATTGTTCAAGGTTCAAGGGATCTTAAATTAAATTTACTAAGCAAATGGTTGGTTTTGTGTGAATTAATTTTAGCATCTTTGTGATATTGTTTGGTAAAATGAGATTTACCACCCAAGCTACACATTGTTTTCTCTTTTTGACTAGAGAAATTCACCTGCTTTTTATACTTGTGCAGATATGATTATTCTGGATACGGGCAATCTACTGGAAAGGTTTGCACCTATTCTTGATATATTGACAGCTAGGATTTATCCCGTGCCAAGAATTCATAGAAAAATAAGGATGCTATTCTGTATACCAACCACAAATTTACATATTCTTTTACTTCACAGCCAAATGAGCAGAACACTTATGCCGATATAGAGGCTGCTTATAAATGCCTTGTAGAGCAATATGGTACCAAGGAGGAAGAGATTATATTATATGGCCAATCTGTTGGAAGTGGACCAACTGTCAATTTGGCTACTCAACTACCTCGTTTGCGTGCTATTGTTTTACATAGCGCTATACTATCAGGTTTAAGAGTGATGTATCCAGTAAAGCGTACATATTGGTTTGACATCTATAAGGTTAGAATTATCTGTTCTATAACTATCTTACTTTTTTACTTGTGTTATGGAAAATTCAGTTATCTGAATCCCTTTCTATCACCATTTGTCTCCAGAATATTGACAAAATTCCGTTGGTCAAATGCCCTGTACTAATAATCCATGTAAGTTTTCTTCTCAACTGGATTCTGTTGGCTTGAGTGTTAATTGTGTTGTACTAGGTTGTGTGCAAGAGCTAGTTTCCTTGTTAGAAGTGATATTACATCTTTGATGCTTACAGTATGCTTCTAAGAGCAGTACCATACGGCTGGTTACACATGTGACTAACGATATAAAGTCTATTCATGGACTATTGTTATTTCCAGATTTTCTTTGGTCTAATTTTTCAACTGTTTATGTTACCACACATCCTTATTTCTGTAGGTACTTAGTACTATTCATGAGATATGAAACAGGCAGTTGTGCCCTACTATTATTAAGGTGATTGACTAACCACTTAGTCCAAAAACTCGAACCCTTAGGAAAGGAACCAGTTTATATGTTCCTATTATTAACACTTGCCTTTCTATCACTAGCACTTCCTTTTCTTGAGCTCCCTGCTAAGGAAGTGATCAATTTACATTTGGTCATATCATTAACAAGTATATTATGGATTATTCTTTCTTCCATCAGGATTATCTGTCATAGACTCATAGTCCCCATGACTGCCCCACACATTGGGAGTGAGTAAATCAGGTAGTAGGCCCCCATGTGAGAAGGTATTTCCATGGCTTCGTCGGGATTCAACCCTTGCTCAATTCTACAAATCTACCACATGGTTACCGGCTCGGCTACGCCTTGGGGGCTGCTTAGCTGAATATATTGCATAGACGATGGTGGACAGGAATATAAATTGAAAGGCAATAAGGTGGATAACCTTCAAGTTCATTTCCCTTAGTAAAAGCATATTTTTGTCAATGGTAGGGCTAGGAATTTTCTTAAGTGGGTGCAATGCTTTCCATAAAAGAGAACTTATATTTTACATATAGAATTTTTGCAATATTTTGTGGCAAATGCCAATTTATTTGAGGTAAAAAAATTCCTTTTAAAAACTGAAAGATTATAAACATTAATTACAAGAACTGTGAGAAATTATATGAAATAAAAATTCCAGATACTACAGCAGTTGAATCAATCAATAATATGACTTATCATATTTATAATTATAAAAAATCATTCATTGAAACTAAGTTAATTTCGCAACTAAATCAAGATTGAATTCATGTAATTGCAAGCCTAAAAGCATAAGAATTATTCTTTAATAAAATAAAACAACTAGTTTAAATTATAATTTATAAGTACCTCAATATGCCTATTATTTTCTAGTATAACATGGAGGGAAAGTTCCCTCTTATTACATAGAAATAAAGTCTAGTAAATTTTTTAACAAAATAATTACACTACTATATTACTAAATTTAGTAATTTTGTAATATGAGAAAAAGAATTGTGAATGAGTAGAATGCTTGTCAACAATCTCGATACTTGATTTTGTAAGAGTTTGTTTATGGTGGTTGGGTATAAGAAAGATGAACAAGCTTAATCACTAGTCTACTAGTACCATTATAAACTTGTCTAAGGTTTGAATATGATCTTGTATTTTTAGTTTTTTATTTTTTATTATAATGAATATAATAATATAGCTATCCTTGATACAATTTGTGTTTATTATTTTTTAATATTATAAATTTTATAGTTTCAAATTATTTATGCTATGTTAAAAATGAAAAACAATAAAAGTTAAGATATATGTTTCAAATAAATTATATGGCAACCTTGTGGCAAAAGGTGTTGCGCTCACCTCAGGCTCCCCTCCACGCCCGCACCAAGGCATTTGGAAGGGAGGTAAATCACGGTGACCAAGCGGCGTCTCTTTAGGTGAGAGAGATTTTATCCCCCAGGGGATTGTTCCCCCGGGATTTGATCCCTGCTCTCTTGTGATAATCTACCACTCGAGTATCAACTCGATTATGCCCGTGGGGGCAATTATATGGCAACCTTGATTCTACTTGAGCTTGATAAAAGCTCAAGATCCACTCAACCTTGATAAGTTATTTAATGAACAAGCTTGAACATGTTTTTTTTTTAAGTTCAATAAGATAAATGAATAAGCTTGAAGATAGTCAAGCTTGCCACAGTTGGTCTCATTTACATCTTAATTTGAAGGAGATTTGGAATTATGGGAGGTGAGGAAGAGAATGGATAAATTAAATGGTGAAAATAATACTATTTTTCTATTATATAATATTATTTATCTTGAATTTTCTTGTGGAGTCAATTCACCCTGCAGGAGTTGGTTCACTTCTGCCCTTTCTTTGTTCGGTAGAGACTACAAAGATAACTTGGCTTCTATTCCCTAAGATTGTAAGTTTAAGGAATAAACATCAAAACCTGTCCTGTATCATCCATATAAGCAAGAGTATTGTCTGTCTCTGCACATACTTAGGCATCCTGACTCCTGAGCATACTTGAAGCAAACCATAAACTCAAGAAAGTAGCACCGAAGCAGATCAAACATGATAGTTGCATTTGCACTGATATAAATATATTGATTTGGAACCTTACTAGAAACCTTCCTGCTTAAAAGCTAGAATTCTTTCCTGTGATTTGATTTTACTTGCACATGCGACATACCAGTTTCTTCTGTGGTAGTGCAATTGTGCACGATTAGTTTACATGTGAATTTCATGCGTAATCCTTTCTGTAGGGACTATCAGATGAAGTCGTAGATTGTTCTCATGGTAAGAAACTATGGGAACTATGTAAGGAGAAGTATGAGCCACTTTGGCTCAAAGGTGGGAAGCATTGTGATCTAGAGCTTTACCCCGACTACATCAAACATCTCAAAAAGTTCATTTCCACTGTGGAGAAATCACCTTCCCAAAGAAGCACCCTGCAAATAAGTACAGATAGGTTTGAGCCACCGAGGAAGAGCTCTGATTGCTTTGAACCCTCAAGGAAGAGCTCTGATTTCAGGGAGAAGCACAGGCTGAGTACAGATAAGATGAGAACAAAGGATCGGAGAAGTGGCAACATGGATAAAATGGGCAAATTGAAGGCTTCATTTGACCAGTTGGAGAAGTTCAGGAGAAGTGTGGATCATGTGGAGAAGTCTAAGAAGAATACTGATGATAAGGGACGGAAGAGCGTCGACCGATTGGACAGAGTATGGGCTGGCTAAGAAGTTCAACTGTTTGTAAAATTTAAATGTGGTTTTCTTGTATCGAAAATTTAATTTGCGCTTCTTTGTTTTCACCAACCATGTAGTTTATTTGTAGTTGTCACAGAACAGTAGCTAGAGCTGGGACTAAAGAAAGTGGATGTAGTGTTTTAGTACATGAGCTATAGTTAAATCAAATCCTTCCATGAGAATGGTAGGCATGCTTAACATTGTGATTCTGTATGAATATCCATGTGCCATAGTTTTCCATTTTAGGAACATCTACTCCAAAAATAAATGTTTGGATGTTGTAATTCTACTTCTGTCCAAAATAATAATAATAAAAAAGGTGGAGCATGTTAGGTTTCTGGTGGGTGTGTGTCATTTGGGTGATCTTTATTGATGCTACAGCTGCCTAACTAAACATCTTTTGGGAGACAGAACAGGGATGTCATTTCGACATGGGACAGAGGTGAAGAGAGAACGGATAAGACATTTTCACAGTCTGGCACCTTTTATCTTGCATTATTCTTCTGAAAAGAATTGTTTTTTGGAACTTTTTAATATTTAATCCAATGAAAAATGTTATAAAAAATATAAATATTTTTGGTATTTTTTTTAGAAAAAGGAGTGTAAGTTATTTTCTTACTCATTTGTAATTATTTTAATTGGTTAATGGTTTTTGTCTTGTCTATCTTTCACCATTCACCCTATCTAGGAAAACAGATCGGACTAAGCAGTCTAGGCGAATTGAATGGGTTATTAGGCGTGATGAGCTACGCGAGTCAATCTGGTAGGCTTGGATTGAAAAATGGGTCATGTTAGGTAGGATGGTCGCGATCTACGTGTCAAGCCAAGTTGAGCATGGCCCAAGTCCACTGAGGAAGGTACAACATGTGTGGCTAGCATGGCCAACACCAACCTTCCATGTATCATCATCATGTCGAAAAAGTGATGGCAAGTGCTAAGGTCAATGATGAACCTTAGAGAACTCACATTGAGGAGATGAGGACAAGAGCATCTTCAAGTAACTAAATCATGGTCATAAGCATTATAACTAGGTGTGGAATCATTTTAACATCATCTATAGTGATGGTGAACAAAGGGTCCAATGCACGAGTTGTAAGAAAATTCTTACTTGCAAATTTTTCAAAGAAATTAACCACTTTACTAGCCACATAAATTCACATGACGGTAGAATAGTTGTTGCTCAAGAGACACTATCCAGTGAAAAAGGTCTTGTAAAAGATATAAAATTACATTAACTTGTGATGTTTGTGTTAGTGTAATCGTGCCTCAAGTGATTCGGTGTCAATGGTGGAGCCAAAAGGGCTAACCTACCTGGGCTGATCAAAAATAAAAGCCTCGGTCTACCATCTATCTAATTGTTTTTTTTCTTCCTCTCTCTCTTACATTCTTCTTTTCTCCTCTTTCTCAACTCGTCGGGCCCTCAAGCTAAAGCCTGGGTAGAGTAATACGTGGCTTCGCCCTTGTTCGATGTAACCTTACCTTTGGAATTGATGTGTTTGACTATGTAAAGACTTGTAAGAACACATATGAAGCTTGAAGAGTTTGTACTTGACAAGGTCGAGTGATGATATGATGATTTAGCATGACCAAGTGGGCACATTCAATGGTTTAGAGGTTCATGGAGATCGGAGAAGGTTGTATGGGGCAATCGAGGGACCATAAGAAGAGAAACACTAAAGTAGTGGTATTGAAGTAGCTCTGGAGTATGACTTGGTGCAGTCAAGTTGAAGGCTTGGTGGCTCGAGGTCTAAAGAAATTGAAGAAGGTTATATGAGGCGATTGACGAATCGTAGAACGAGGAGTAGAGAAGATGGCAGCCGAAAAAGGCAAACTACAAAGGCGAAACATGAAGAATGATATGTGAAGGAGCCGAGAGCTTGGATGCATCTAAGGGATGAAAATCTAGACTAGAGATGACCTTGGAGCAAAGTCAAGCTTTGAATGACCTATATGCATAGGACGAGGGTAAAACTCAACTTAGTCGGACTCGATCATTAGGATGATCATAGTTGAACATTTAATTGACTAGAATTGGGTTCCAATCGATTGGTAAATGAGTTGATTGATGGAAACATTTTGTTGACTAAGAATACATCAATCTCAACACTGATGTGCAGTCCACTAGGTAGATCAATCGGCTGATGCTACACATGAAAAAGCAAGAAAAAGTCATTGCTAGATATATAAGGCTATAACAAAAGAGTCGAATATCTATTGTACATTAATCAATTGATGGGTGCAAACCAGTTGAATGATCGACAATAGATCATATTACAATAATTAAAGGGTTTTGAAAGCTATAAACAGAGAATTCAAAGGATGCTTGAAGGCTGGCAAAATAGTGTTAAACCTATTAGAAGCTTCTTGTAATCTTTTTAGTCTTTCCTTTTGTAATATTCATTGTAATCCTTGCTTGTAAAAAGATTTCTCCACCTCTAATAGTTTCTCAATAAGGAGAAAGTCAGTGATATTTTTCGATAGTGATCCAATAAAAAATCATAAGTCGTAAGTAGGAGTCCAACGAACTATCAAACCAAATTAAACATCATGTTAGTGAATGTGTGAGTGCTTAATTGTTTACGTTTGTATTCCACTGTGCTAATCTTATGTGACCTTACTAGATCGATAGCAAAAGTAGATTGAGATTTATTCGCAAAAGTATAAATATTATTAGCTCTAACGTTTCACCATTTCTATATTTCACCATACAGTCAAATATATGTTACAATGCACATTGGATAGCCAACAATTGATTTATCCAAAAAAGGAATCATTAGTTTTAGTGGTTTAAATTTTCGAGGGGCCTTCATGAGGATTCAAACATATTGTTAATGTCTCAATGAGTCAAATAAATTACAGGTTAGCATTATTTCTAATAATTAAGAGTTAATTATATCAATTAAAGAAGAAAAATTAATTGAAATAAATTAAGGGATTAATTTGTTTCAATTTAAATTGTTGAAATTAATTGGAATCAAATAAATGTTAATTAAATTTTAAATTATGGATTAAGGCTCAGATAAATTATTTGAACAAGAGTTATGGAATATTTAATTATAATTGTTTATAATTTTCTACATCAAATAATTACTAAATAAAATATTTTAATTAATATATATTCTAAAAAACTTTGGGAAAAGATTTTTTTAAAAAAACTAACTTTTTTCTTATAAACAAAGAGATTTATATAATAATTAAGATATCAATTTGTATTTGTATGATAAATAATTTTAGTCAAATCATGCTGATTGAAAACATTTTAAACTTAGATGCATCAACATACAATCGATTTGAAAGAAGATTATCCACTCGAGTGTGGTCTAGTGGTATAAATACTTAGTTTTTAGAATAATGATGTAATGATTAAGTTCTCTAATGAATAATTAAGGGATTTAAGATTTGAATTTTAGCTGCGATGTACTGTAGAAATTTTTTTTCTCTAGTGAGAAGTGGGCATAAAAATACTGGCTATTTGGATGAGCTTCCATTAGTGCTTCCTGATTTATCTTGGTGGTCGATAGAAAATTTTCATAGAGTCGGACCGATCACCCCAATTTGATATTATCCGATTTGATTAATCATTTTTTATGATATAAATACTCAAAAAGGATCAAAGTTCGAATTTTAAGGATGAATATTTTGAATATCGACCTCTGAGTGTGTAGGAGTGTGTATAAGTTGTGTTATGAATTTACTGAATAGGTGAAGTAGGGGGAGACTGTTTATTTTTAGGATTAGTCAAAGCCCGGATACTTAAATTATCGAAAAGAAAAATTGAAAGAAGATATATCCCTTCTTAAAAAGAACCTTTTATACATAAGGATCAAATGAAGGTCATTGCGCATGTCATTAGAGCGAAAACAGTTACTTCAAAATATCAACTACAATAACAAATAGTTGTAGAAATAACATCTATAAGACGTGAAGTTCTAAATGTATAGCTCATGAAGTTTTTAATTGTTATTTCTCTCAATACAATCAAATGAAATTAATTTTGTAATGGCATCCAACACCATTCCAAATTTAAGTAAACCTATTTTCTTCTTAAGGGAAATATTTAGGGCTAGTTAATTCCTAAATATATTATAGATTTTTAACATTTTCAAAAATCTACTGTTAATTTTCTTCTTTTTTTGATAAATATATCAGGTACTTTTAGTTTTATAAAAAATCATAAAAGATCTTATATTCAAAATTTTAATTAGTTATTCCATATATTCTTTTTAGTGACAGATTTTTTAATGATCTTATGACCAAGATAAAATGATGAAGAATTTGCATGATTAAAACATGTAAAATAATTTTTGGCAGAAATCGAAAAGAATGTCTCTTATTTTTATTATTGAGCACCATCCTTAAAATACTTTATTTCAGCATTATTATAATAGTTTTAACTAAAACTGTTATATTATGCTTCAAACTGTTATAATAGTTAAAATTACTCTAAGTTATCAAAATTAGTACAACTTAATAAGATTGATCAAATGTTATTGTAATTTTGATCAAAACTACTACAATGTGGTACTTCGAGCGTTTCGCCTTTTGCCACAATTGTGGAGCAATTTTGATTAAAAATTGCTCTAAAAATATTATAACATAGAATAATTAAGTAAAATTACTTTTAGTAGTTTTTGTAGAATCGGACAGTAGCAATAAAGAGGAGGGGGGGGGGGGGGTTGTTTTCAAAACCAAAGTAGATACACAATGGAAAAATAAATATAATAAAAGAATTCGGATAGTTACTTGATTCAAAGTCCGGTGATAGCTACTTCAAGACCCATAATCTCTTTGATCATTTTCAAATGAGCAATCCACTAATGCTCTCATCTCCGAAAACTTTTCGGATAAGAAGGAAAACTCAATACAGAAGAGAAAGAGTATAGTAATAAACTACTATCTCTTATAATGAAATGCAAGTATAATAAAGTTATCGACAACAAAGAATAGAATATAGGCGTAGGTTGTCGAAGAACCTTTTGACATAGCAACAACATCATTTCACGAATTGAGTAGCAGAGAAGGATGAGAGAAGATTGAATGATTGCTCAACCTTGGATCTCGAGGCTGCTTCAATACACTTTTCACTCAGTTGATCAAACCTTTTCTGGCCGACCGATCTTCAGAAATTGCCTAAGTTCATATCCAAGTTCACGATCTATCCATATCATATCTTTCATGAAATATGACTTATCGATCAATCGACTCACCTGATCGGTTGACTAAATATCTGAATTTCCTTTGTTGCTCGATCCGATCTTATCTGATCTGTGTTACCATATGTATTCGGTCGATTGATCCCATGTTCGGTTGATTGAACATCTTAATTTCTTTTATGGCTCGATCTGATCTTATTCGATCTCTGGTTACCAAATGTGATGGGTCGACTGATAAATCTATCGGTCGACTAAATACTTATTTTCTTCTTTGTTGGATTCGGATTTGATCTATGCCCACCTGCTTGGATCGGTCGATCGAACCATTCGGTCAACCCGAACTTTATTTTTCTGCAAAATAAAATTAGAACAAAATAATAATAATAAAGTTATTACACAACAGAGTTAGAAACAGATATGATTATGCATGAATAAGTTTGACAGTTAAGATTGTCGGATTTTGACTTAAAATCTCCGTTGGTTTCTTCATTCGGATCAACGTCTAAGGTTGTCCCAACTGGGACACGTCCTTATCGCCTTCCATAACTGAAAGGTTTCTCCAAGACTTACTTTACTTACCTTCCAAACATCTAGTCTGACTATCCTGTTTGATCTTCTTCTTTTGCTCAGTGTCTGATCGACTCACCATGACTTTTCCTACTTGGTGTCTGGACCCATCAAGTGCTCTGCCAGAAAAGTTCATTTGGTCTTCTTCCTTGTGTCTGGTCCTTTT